>UYJD01000007.1:820585-873532 GCA_900618795.1 Cyanodermella asteris | reverse complement strand
GTGACAGAAGACACATCAGTGGCTGAACTGGCAGCGGTCAGCACAAACCACCATGACAAAGACCTGCACCAACTGCACCAATGACACGGCCCTCAATTGGTTGGTGCCACCAAGCCAACCAGCGTCTACATTTTGCAATCCTGCATACAATCTCTTGCCCGGCCAGAAATTGACGTTACTCACCCTGCCTCCAGAGATTCGCCAGAAAATCTGGCGGTACGTCTTCAGCTTGCGGCCAAGCTACCCGGCCGAAAAGTGCACGAAGTGTAGCAGCACACCTTACCAATGTTTGCGTACTGATATCCATCATGCACCAAACAAGGCTGCCAACCATTCCGTGCTCACCAGCCTGAGGACTTGCAAACTGATCAACAACGAAGCCGGGCACCTATTTTACTCCGTGAATCTGCTCTCCCTGAGTTCGCCAGCAGCACTTTACCATTTTCTGTCAAGGCTTGGGCCGCGTCAGCGAGAGAGCCTTATTTCGTTACATGTATCGAACGTCTCGCCTCGACATTGGACAACCATCCAAATTACTCCACAGGCATTCTCGCTGCTTTCGTTATGTTCACGACTGCAGGACTTCTTTGTCGACTTTTCGATTGACGATACAGTTGAGTCGCGTCTCAGACCTCTCCTGGAGTTTCTATTCGATTCCGATCATCTTCAATCGTCGAGCGAAGCCGCTGACGTGACCCAGTATGAGGAGTCCCTGTTTGTTCGGGCCCTGCAGGCTCTCGCCCACCAACGCAATCTCGTTCGCGTGGAGCTGCGAGGAAGGTACGGCGACGCCTTGGGGACGGACCCTGTCAAGATCTTGAAAAGAGCAGGGCCATATGCCTGCGAAGATATATTCTTCAAGACTATGGACGAGGCTCCCGTGGAGCTTCTGAAGAAGCAGATGCAGCGATCGTGCTTGAAAGTGAGTACGCGCTTGGAGCGGGCGAGGGAAGTGGCTCCGTGGAAGACGCATCCGATGCAGACATATCCTTCGAGTGATGACGATGTGCAGCTAGAAAACTTACCTATGCGAAAGTTGAACCGCCAGGAAACACAACTCGAGCAAATATTCGTCTACAAGAAAGCCAAGATCAAATACCTTTTCGATCACGATCACCGGCTTGGACCCCCGTCACGGCGTGGCGCGGTAAACATAACGCCTTACTTCAAGAATTAGCTGGTGAAGGGAAACTTTTCATGAACATAATGATCGGGTGCGGCACGAGCATTGAAGACATCCTCAAACAAGGCTTTGAAGGCATTGGAGGCATATATTCTACGCTCGTAATTTATGTCTACAACTGGACAAGATGATCCGCATTCGTGTCCACCTTTTGTTCCCTGATTCATAACTCGTTAACAATCTGTGTAAATTGTGCAATTTTATGATCAAGCCCCCTCAGCCATTGACGACGACACCTCCGTTGGGGTGTAAGCTCCGGCCAGCTATCATGCTGGAGTCTTGATTGGCGAGGAATACAAAGCAGGTGGCGATCTCGCTAGGCTGCGCCGGGCGACCCATGGGGCTGCTGAAGTCCTTCTGGGCTTTCTCATTCATGGTAGCAGGGATCAGCGGCGTCCATACAGGCCCAGGGCACACTGCATTGACACGAATGCCCTGGCCAATCTTCTGGTTGTGTAGGCCGCGGGTGAACGCCACAATAGCGCCCTTGGTGCTAGTGTAGTCAAGCAGATCCGGACGGCCGATGTAGGCGTTGATGGAGGCGTTGTTGATGATAGTGTCGCCAGCTTTGAGGTGAGGAAGGGCGTATTTCGCAAGGAAGAAGTACGGGTGGATATTGACGTTGAAAGTGTGGAGCCACTGCTCCTCTGGCAGGTCCGCAATATCCTCAATCATATTCTGGTATGCAGCATTGTTCACCAACGTTGTCAAGCCCCCGAGTGCCTCGACGGCCTTTTTGACGACATCCTTGCAGACCTCGGCGCCCTTGGTCAGATCTGCCTGGTGCAGGTAGCATTTGCGGCCATGCTCTTCTTCGACGCGGCGCTTCGTTTCCTGGGCATCCTCCTCTTCCTGCGGGAGGTAGGAAATGAAGACATCAGCGCCCTCCATAGCGAAGAGGATCGCTATAGCTCGACCAATACCGCTGTCTCCGCCAGTGATGAGAGCCTTCTTGCCTTCGAGCTTGCCAGCGGCCTTGTACGTTTGGAAGCCACCGTCTTCAGTGGGGAGTTTTGTTGAAACAGGGTCCGGAGCTTCCATGTCGGCTTGCTTGCCAGGCTTTGCCTGGTGCGAGACAGGGATCTCATGACCTACTACTGGGTTAGCAACATGCAAGACCGTGCGTACGAGGACATGATGGTCTGTGTAGATTGATTGAAATGTGCTCGCGTGACTGACCCTGCTCGAATTGAGACTTGTCTTGACCGGAAGACATGGCTGTAAGGATTTGGATGGAGAGACGCTTATACAACAAATTCCCAGGGTACAGGAGAGGTTACTGAAATGGAAGATTTGAAAAGTGGAGGGGCAATAACATATTTGTGCTCGTCACTGAGCCGCATGGTGGGCCCGGATGATCGAATAGTATGATGTAATGCATGGGAAAGCTTAACTTTCCCATATGCCGGCAACGCTTTTCCTGTTCCTGCCCCGATTTTGCATCTGAACAATGGGCTCAGTCGGATTCTGACAGCTCCACACTCTTCCAGTTGTGTTAGTGTAATACTGATGCTTGAGGGAGTCGACCCATGCTTTGCGTCACAATCATTACACGACACCTCCCATGCGCTTTCCGGGGTATTCCTTTTCAGCTTCAGTACGGAAGCGGCAAGACCAATGCAGCAAGCTCCTGTTAAATTGCCGCACATGGCTACAAGTCTATAGAGCCGTCGTTGGTATAGTCTCCGACAATGGTGAGAATGGCTGTTTCATGCCTTTGCCCAGCGGCTTGCAGTCAGCAAATCAAGGCCTGTATCCCTTCTACAAGAGCTTGCTGGATAGCACAATGCACGCAGTTGCCCGTGAGAATAGCGACCTTTCGTATCCCATTGCGCGGAAGTACCGCCCGTTGCGTAGGATAGTTGTGGCGAGTCGGAAAGACTTCAAGCACAGGATATTGTGTGTACGAACCACACTGCCACCAGCTACCGGGCTTGCATATTGCCACACGCGAGAGCTGAGAGTCCGTGAGCTGATTTCGTACGCATTTGTAAAAGTTAGGTGCATAACTTGATTGATTGAGGAAGACTATGGACTACAGGTGAGGTATATGTACCCAGTGTCAGGTGGCTGGCAACCTCTTCGCCAAGGCCGTAGACGATATGTTTGAACTGTCCATCTGAAGTGCTCATCGAACCTGGTTGAATCCATGTAGAATGACCGGAACCTTCCGAAACGAGGACGTCTTCATTGGAGACAAGGCATATCGCAAAGCCGCCAGCCGTACGTCCAAGACACTGTGGAATGAGATCAGCACTCAAATCGCCAAGTCTACCAGCCATACTTGCTAGGACTTCGTCCACGGAGTGATAACAGAGCTTCCCAGCTGCTTGAGGATCTTGGTTAGATAATGAAGTGCCTGTGAGCCCGGCCCATCGCAATTAATATCCCGGAGCAATGAGACGTTGCAAGCCAAATGGGAGCCGAGCCAGATCTTCTTCGCCGCCTTCCAAAGCTCTGACATCATGTAGTCGAGTCGACAGCGCTGGTTCGGCTCCGGCCGCTTGCCATGAAGAGAACAGCCACACATGGCTACTGCATTCGCAACAGGTACGCTATCGGCGATGCTGGTGTATGAGTCAGGTACTCGAGCCTGACGCACTTTCTCGAGCAGTATCTCGTAGCCATCGGACCTTAAAATCCCTGGAGCAAAGATGTGGACAGCTCCTCCAAGACGTTCGACTCTGACAGCACACCGGGCTAGTATGATACTGTCACTTGGACCATTGTTCTTCCTCTCCATAGCCCACCCTTGCACGTAAGAGATGATAGTACATTTTCTCATGTAAGTGGTCCGAGAACCAATTCGAGACATACCGTTCGAGCTTAGCTCGGCTGACCTCTTGATGTATCAAATTCATGGCTGGGTTCAAATGCTGGCCGTCCCGCAACGTGCTCTTGTTAAGATCCACCTCTAATGAAGAAATGCTTCGCTGCAGATCAGGTAGCCAGTGTCCCGTTGAGTAGCCAGGGCTGCCAGTACGCCGGACCGATAGTACCCGTTGGACGCCCGTATCAAGTAGTTCATCCTCAACAAGGAAACCCGTCTCCCATTCGCTAGAGAACGCCGGCCCTAAATTGATTCGCATGACAAATTCGGTCTCGCCTGGGCTCCTCGTACCAAAATGAGCGGCAGGCTCATCTGCGAGTCTGATGTAGAATCCGCATACCACGGTGAGGTAGAATATCAACTGCGCGTAATCGAAGGATCCGCGCGTGTATAGAGTCTGCCCCATTATTTTTGCCTGTCTGGAGAGTTGCCACAAGTCAGCGGCAGCCGTCATGAGTTTGGAGAAAACTGGCTATGCTTTAAATGCCACGCGCTTGGAAAGATACTTCCGAGCAGACTCTAGCTTTGCAGCCGCTCATAGGAAGTGATACCAGTAAGGTGATCCTGCCAATATCTCCCGAGAAAGGGTCCAGATACGCTCACACTACCCGCGACGAAGTGGAGATTCGCGGGTCGATTGGAATGCTGTTGCGCGCAAGAAGTCATCCAGATTCTGAGCGCCACTGTTCACATCGAGAATAGCTGCAAGGACGGACATGATGCCTAGCCACTTTGCACCACATTCAGTTGTCAGCATACTTGGCAGGAAGGCGGGTCCAGGCTTCCCGATCGACAGTTCGCCCATGTCGATGCCATTGTAGACACTGGCAGCAGCATATGATTGCAACGACTGATGCCATCCGTTCGAGCTTCCGCTGCATAGTGCAGAATTGGCAAAGTACACAGCTGCAGCGGGCTGAAGCTCGGTCTTGCTGAAGAAATTCCAGACCGCTGCGGCTCCACCCCAGACAAGCTCGAAGCTTTGCTTAGCGTCGAGCACGAGTGTTACGCCGGTATTAAAAGGCATCGTCGTCTGAAACTCGGCGACGGCCGTGTCGGGCATGGCAGGAGGAATTTTGGTGGATGACACAGGAAGCATCAATGGTCGTGAGAACTTTGCGGGAGGGAAGAGATATACATCATGCTAAATACTGATACATGCATACCGCCACACTTACAGATGGGGACATTCTTCTTACCCCTCCACACAAGGCTGGTATGGCAAGAGCTTGCCTCGATCACCCATCATCCTGCTTGCCCAGTCGCCGCAGGAGTTTGCACGGGGCCGATCGGCTGCACGACATCGGATGAAACACATTCTCTTGGTTGTTGCTGCCCACCGGTTTCTTGTTGTGAATGTCGTTGAGTTGTTAGATGGATACAGTGAGACATTTGATCTAGCAGTATCATGTCATGTCATTGAGATACTGGACGCTTCGAGGCTGAGAGCATGCATTTGGCATAGGAAATGTCTGGACAATTGGTCTCTGGCAACATCTCTATCTCGTCGCAATTATCTGGCGGGGTGATTGTTGTCGGCGGTCGAGTGTAGCAGGTGGCACAAGCGCACTAAGCTACGAATTAGGTTGCGGAAATCGCCGTAGTGAAGCTTGAAAGTCCGCAATCTTCTCCGGCGATGACCGCGCAGACAATTAATCCACGCGCATCACGATTACAACATTCCTTTCAGGAACCCTGAAATCGTGCAGAATACTCTAGTCTCAGCAGTTGTCTCCATCTAATACTGGAAAGTGCTTGTCTGCTTTGCTGGAGCCCCGGATCGAGCAGCTCAAGTGTCTGCACAAGCATGGTCGAGATGGAGATCGAGAACGGGTGTGTGAATTTATACCCAGCAACAGCAATGCGTGACTCGGCTGACAGTGTTATAGTGCGCGTTCTCCTGAGCCACAGCGACAAGATAACGAACCCGAAGTCGAGACCGCAGCATCCCCACCAATCCCCCGTCCTAAGCGCAAGCAATCGCCCGAGTCCGATCATGGCACAGGTAACAAGAAGCGGCGGCTGAGCGCCGGCGCAGAAATCACCACAAAAGCAGAGGGTACTTCCGAAGCGGCGACAAAGACCCAAAGCAATGGACACACCGCCTCGCCCCCACAAGTCGACCGGCTCTCCAAATCTCCATCGCCCGCCCTCAAGGCCGATCTCGAAGCCTCGGCACCGTCCACATCATCTCCCCCGTCCCAACCTTCTTCCGCACCCAAACCCGAGATCGACGAACGCAAACGCGGGAAACGCCTCTTTGGCGCCGTCTTCGGAGCGCTAGGCCAAACGACCCCAAACCAGCTTGCGAAACGGCGCGAGATCGAACGGAAACAACGTGAGAAGCTACGAGCTCAGGCTGAAGAGGACGATGCAGCGCGCGAGCTACGGCTGGGCAGACTACAAAGGTCGCGGACGCTGGAGCAGAGAAAATTTGATCGGCAGGGCATGAGGGTGCGGCATTCGAATACGCTGGCGATGGCGCATTCGTTGTATACAAGGGCGGAGCCGAGGATTTATTGGAGGCCTTGGGAACTGACTGGGGAGGAGGAGGAAAGGATAAGGAGGCAGGTCAAGGAGGCGGAGGAGGAGATTGAGAGGGAAAGAGAGGGGGAGGATGAAAAGAATGATGAAGGGTCGGAACACGATGGTGATGAGCGGGAACCTGGTGCGGAAAGAGAGGACGGAGGTGTCGATCGAGGCCAGCTGCGGCGGCGGACTGAAGCGGCGGAGGTTGCTATGGGTGGGACCGATGGAGCTATGGACGAGCCCTCGGATGGACAAGGAATTACGGAGGGTCAACAACCGATTGAGTCGCGTACACCAGACCAGAAAGAAGCAGACCAGCAAGCACAAAGCTCCGCAAACAATGCTCTCGAGTCCGGCACGCGGAAAGACGACATCGACGAAGGCGCAGAGGACAACAATGGCGAAGACACGGTCATATACTGAGGTTTATCGTCAAGGCTGCCGCAACTGCTGCTCGGATCAGAGCACGAAAATGGAATTCGTCAGATTTCCATGTTGCCCAAGTCTCCGTTCTTCCCCTTCCCGAAGACCGTCTACATCAGGGGAATTACTGTAATAATACCGAATCTGCAATTCAGAGAAGGAAGTGCCATGCCCGAGGCCTTGTGTTCCAAATGTCATGAGGTGTCCAGGCGAAATACACCTAAAAGTGCTAATAATATAAGTGAAACCGAAAATGTGCTGTGCTGGACCATCGTACGTACGCCCGATTCTGCTCCAGGGTCATGTTGTACATCAAGCGCCACGACATCGTGTCGGAAGAGCCGGGCAAGAATATGAGCATGTGCATCAAAACAAACAACCCAAGGCTCTCAATCAAAATTGAACCAATTGTCAATGTTATCGGTGCCGGTCATCGTGGTGTTATCGCCTGCTCCAGCAGTCAGCTCGTCGAAGTCGATATTGAAAGTATTTTCATTGGAGAAATCCACGGCACCCGAATCACCCAGTCCGATGACGTTTGAGGCAGAGTCTTGCGTGTCAGTCGTTGTAGCTGGTGCGGCAGCGGTCGTTGACACGTCGTTGGTTACGTTCTTCGCAGCATCTTCGTTCGCTTTGTCGTTCTTTGCTGCAGTGCTGCTATCCTGGCTCTGGCTCGGATCAGCTCCACCTGTCATGTCGTTGAGAAGAGCCTCAAGATCAAAGTCGTCGGCAGCAGCACTGCTCTGTCCATTGGCACCGGCAGCACTGTCTGGAGGGTGACTCATGTATTTCTCGAGACCAGGCAGAATGGTGTGAATGTCGTCCTGGTCACCGCCGCCAGTGAGTGCAGAGAATTCGGTGGCATCGAGGTTCATGCCTGCGTCTGAGAATAGAGCATCAGTGTTCAGTGTGGCATCACCGTTGGCAGCAACAGGCTGCGGCCCTGTCTGAGCGCCTCCGCCCGCGCCGAGACCAGCCAATTCACCCAGATCGTCCGTGAACATCGACTCAATGTCGGGGTCCAAACTTGGTACAGCTGTGGCATTTGAGTCTGTGGCAGGACCTTGCTGAGATGCAGTGCCCGCTTGAGTACCCTTTTGAGGTTTTGATGTCTGCGCAGCCTTCTGGTCGCTCGTCCGGCTGGATTTGCCACTGTTACCAGCATTGGTCTTCCCTGATTTGGAACGGCCATTCAGAAGACGTGCAGCACCGGCGGCCTTTTCACGCTCAGCTCGTTTGATCCTTAACGCTGCTAGATCACGGTTCAGGACTGAGCGAGCATCCGTGAGATCCTTCTCGAGCTCGTCAAGAGCATCGTTGAATTGGGTCTGTGCGTGCGGTATGCCGGTCTGAGCCTTGGTCTTGGCTTGGTGGAGTGCTTTTTGGTCGCCGGAGTGCGCTGTTTTGAAGACTTTGCCGACTTGAAACAGCTGCAGTATCGTCAGCTTCACTTGCAAAAGAGTCTGAATTTCTGGTTGACACCTACCACGGCATTCAACTCGGCCTGAAGCCGGTCAAGAGGCTCCTGCGTCTTGACCGCAGCTGCCATTGCGGCACCAAAGTGCAGTAGTAACAAAAAGTACTTGAGTTTGTTGCGCAAGGCGTGGAACGTAGCGTCGAGAGTGAGATGTCAGCCGATAAGCTATGAATGAGGATGCCCTAGACAATGTTTCTGAGGCGATCGATAGTGGTTTTGTGCATCCGAAGGACAGCGCAGGACAGGTGTTGCTTCGAAAAGCCAGAAATGTGTCCGAGCGATGCTGAGGAGGAGGAGAAAGGAAGTGAGCGAAACAGGCAAAGCATGAAAGAAGACGGTAGGGCTGTGAACTTGTCGCTCCCTTGGATGGTGGTGGTGACAGGTGAGGGCGAGCGGGCGGCAGCCAATCACGAGACGCGGCGGGCGGCGGGCGGCGGGCGGCAGCTCCAAGGTCGCTAAGCTTCCAGGTACGGCGAGCGCCAGAAACAGCTAACTTGCACTAACATATACATCTTTCTCTCATCCCATCCATCCCCTCTGCCTCTCGACACTCCTGTCCTCCACCACCCGAAAGACCTCTTCTACATCGCTCAGTCCGCCCGACGATTCGTTAATTGACTGCTTTAAGCGATTTTTCTTGTCATCTATCGTCTCCTACTTGCTCCTGCTTTCTCTCCACTTGTCGGTTCCTTGTCAACGGTGATTTCCTTGTCGAGAGATATACTGCCGGTTCCCAGCAACCTCCGTTCTGTCCATCAGCGGCCCTTCTGCTGGCGGCACGAATACTGCTCGACCTGTTCAAACCTGGCTGAGCGTCTTTTCCTCTCTCATCCAGCTGCAGGTCTGTCGCAAGCTGCGTGCCTCTGACCACAAGTCCTCCACCACAGAGGCCCTCTCCTTCACCAAGCTGCAACTTGCTCGACGCCACCGTCGACTTCTTTTCTCTTGCGCGGTTTCGTCACTTTATTTCCTTCTCTCAACTCGATTTCAGTCGAGATGGCTGATAGCAGTGGCGCGCCCGGCGTCGGAGGCCTGCCTCCCATGCCTCAAGCCGGCCCTGCACCTGGTCAACAAGACTATGCCAACTCTGCCAACGGCGCTGCAGCCCCAGGACACATGCCACCGCCTCCTCTGGCCCCCGTCCAGATTCCTCCCAACAACAATCCAATCCCCACCGAGCTTCAGACCCCCGGTGGCAGCTCAGTTCGCCGTGCTGCACCTGAGCCTAACAAGCGCGCGCTCTACGTCGGCGGCCTTGACCCAAGAGTTGGAGAGGATTTGTTGCGTCAGATCTTTGAGACTGCTGGTCACGTTCAAAACGTCAAGATCATACCCGATAAGAACGTAAGTGTGCTTATACATACCAACGCGTCCGCACTTGCCACAACTTTCCATGGCAACTGGACAACACAAAACTTGTGAGAGCTATGCCCAAGCTTGTCATTATTAGCCGGGAGAGTCTACTTTGTAACCCCTAGCTTTTTGCTTCGCCCCCTCGTCGGTCCTACGCCTGCTGACCACGCCTAGAACAAAGGTTACAACTACGGATTCGTAGAGTTCGATGACCCCGGCGCTGCAAACCGAGCCCTGGAGAACCTGAATGGACGCCACGTACATGATCATGTAAGTGATAGACCACCCTGAAGTGACACGCACGAGCTCTTGGGGGAGGCCACCAGCATCATAACGCAAGCCTTCCAATGTGCCATTGCACCACTGGCCGTACTGCACATGGCAGTGATCTATTTTGGCAGCTGCTTATTTGTCATGCATGCACGCATTTGTCTTGCAGCGTCTGCCTGCAGCTACCTCCGATATTCCCGATGGTGCTGAAACACATACAAAAACACGCGTGCTAACTTACATTTGCAGGAAATCAAAGTCAATTGGGCTTACCAAAACAACAACATGACCAGGGAAGATACTTCCAACCACTACCACATCTTCGTTGGTGACCTCTCCAATGATGTCAATGATGAAGTTCTGTTGCAAGCATTCTCGACCTTCGGTACAATTTCAGAGGCTCGCGTCATGTGGGATATGAAGACTGGACGTAGCCGTGGCTATGGCTTTGTCGCATTCCGCAACCAGGCTGAGGCTCACCGCGCCATAGCTGCCATGGATGGAGAGTGGCTCGGCTCGCGTGCAATCCGTTGCAACTGGGCCAACCAGAAGGGCCAGCCATCGATCTCTCAGCAAAACGCCATGGCTGCCATGGGCATTGCACCAGCTGCGCCGTTTCAGGCACACCATCAGTTTCCCACCAACGGGGTACAAAGCTATGACACGGTCGTCAACCAGACACCGCAGTGGCAGACTACTGTCTACGTGGGTAATTTGACCCCGTACACTACACAGAACGATGTCGTGCCCCTTTTCAACAACTTTGGAACCGTCATTGAGTCCCGCTTCCAGGCCGACCGTGGCTTCGCCTTCATCAAGATGGATATCCACGAGAATGCTGCGATGGCCATCTGCCAACTGCAAGGCTACCAGGTGAATGGCCGGCCTTTGAAATGCTCCTGGGGCAAGGATCGTCCACCAACTGGCCAGTTTACCGGCTTCAGTCCTACCGATCCATACGCTGCCCAGTCCCCCGTTGCGGCCTCTCCAGCTTTTGCATACCCCCAGTACGCTCCTAGTCCGATGAGCCCTCAGGCAGGCGCATACCAGATGCAGTCCCCCACAGGCTACGGTCCAGATGCCATGGCTGGAATGGGCCAATTTGCTCCACCTGTCGGTCCGGGTGCGGGTCGGGGCGGCCACCAGTACTCCCAAAGTCAATCCTTCCCCCAAGGTGCTCAAGGAAGCCAGGCTTATAATATGGGACCTGGTGCCGGACGTGGTCAGGGTGGATACGGTGCCTACTGAGCGGATTATCTGCAGCCTAGAGATTGCAAGCTGTGCTCTTTCGAGTTTCCGATTTCAGTTTGTCAGCAACGTTTTCTCTTTCGGTTCACGATGTCCGGGCTGTCATCTCGCTCGTCAGTGACACTAGGCGCTGCGACTTTTCCTACAAATCTGGACTTCTGTTTGCACCAATGATACCCTCACGACTCTCCTGATCTCACAATGATACTGTTCAGGTTCGGTTCGCAGCTCATGATCTCCCATCTTGCGTTACGGCATATTCCTCTTTTGATGATGAGCTGATTTGGCGACCCAATTTTCCGGCGTGTTCCAAGCAAGCCTTCTGTCCTCACTTGGATTTTATGGGTACCAAAGAAAGCCAGCTCGGATGGCCTTGAACTGATAATCGGGCTTAGAACAAGACGTGGATGGAAGGTTTCAGAAAAGTTTTCGGTTTTCGGCGCGATCCCCGTGGGCATAATTTGCATGGTTTCTGTACACTGCAGTTCCATAGCCTTCCCAGTATACAATGAACAACGGTCTTTAAGAACTGGCGTACAGTCCAAACCCATTTTGTACGTGGCGAGATCGTTTCGTAAAGCCGATCAGGGTAAGCACCTCGATGGCGAAGCAGTCGCTATTCAAGTCTTCGTTTGTAGGTACTGGGCAAGTGTTTCGTGGATCTCACAAAGCAAAGTAAGAGGCGTTCCTAGTCTTCGTAACAGTATTTACATTTGTGATGTTTGTCCTCGGGCCGGCCTGTTGCCTTGCGCCATGCTAAGCCAGTAGATCTGAACCCCCAGCCCAAGAGAACATCAAGTAGCTCGTCATTCTACATATCCATTTGGGCCATAATATGCTCTTCATCTGGCCCGAATGGAAACTCGTCCTCTTCAAACAACCCAGTCTGAACTCGGTCCTTCTTGCGAGCGGGCCCAAGGCCAGAAGTCAAAATGGTATCCACGCCGTATAGCGAGTCGTAAAACCTGCGTACACGCTCGTGAGCTTGCACTTTGGAAGGGTTGAAGCCTGTCACCTGCAGCCCCTCTTGCGTTGTCGCACGCGACAGCGCCACGTATGCCTGGCCCTTCTCAAAGACTTTGCGGAGGTCGACTTTGACCTTCTCCAATGTCTGGCCTTGAGCCTTGTGGATGGATAATGCCCACGCGAGGATCAGGGGGATTTGGGCTCTCGAGGCGAGAACTTCGCCATCAGGCTGTTCGATCTTCCAGGTCTCGGGCTGACACAAAAGATCTCTCGTCGTTCCATCAGGTATCTGAAACCGGACCACTGGCCAGTTTTGGCTTGTATTCCCCGCGCCCGAATTCATGAACCCCTTCAAGCTCTTCCGGGCGTCTGGAGCGTCGGCGGTTTCTGGGGCCTGTGTCGATAGAAATTCGTCTTCATTTTCGTCGTAATGATCAAAGGTCCGTTCGTCCATGAATGCCACAACCTTTCCAATGGAACCATTGACGAGAGTATCATCGATGTTCTTGATGAGCATGACTTGCGCTCCTTTCTTCAGATGAATCATTTGAGGTGCCATGCAGTTTGCAAGTAGCTTGTCGCGTTGCATTTTGTCCTTCAAGGAACCACCGTCGGTCGCTGGGAAAGGAAAGCCTGTTCCTGCTAAGCGTTGCAGACGCATACCATTGGCACGTTCCACCTCGTTTCGAGTCGGAAAGAGCTCTGTTGCCTCTACCTCGATGGCTTGCTCTTTGTTTGTGGTGATGAGAGGACGTGCTAGCCGTTGGAATGCTTTGATAGACGAAGGACTAAGCTTACCAACACGCATCTCGTTCAGCATGCCGGCGAATACTGCAAGAATGTCAACGATTTCCCTAGACTGTGGCTGGTTTTACATGACTCACCAGGATCTCTTTGACGAAAAACTTGAGTCAAGCCAATTGTGTGGTCGATGCAAGTGTTCCAAGTTGCGGCATCGAATGAAAACTTTGCGCCTGCGCCTCCATCACCAACCGGTGGCAGTTGGAAGAAGTCTCCAGTGATGACCAGTTGTATACCACCAAAAGGAGCGGACTTCCTGCGGATATTTCGAGCGATAGCCTCCAGCTTATCAAACAAGCCTCCATCGATCATAGATATCTCATCGATGATAAGGACTTTTGTCCGCTGCCATCTCTGGACGGTTTTCTGGTTCTTCCGTACCCTCTTGGTCAGTTGATCAACACCTTCCTTGCCTAGCCCAATGCCAGAAAAGCTGTGCAGCGTATTGCCTCCGATGTTGCAAGCCGCCAACCCTGTAGATGCCGTGACAGCAACGCGATCCGAGTCGCCCTTGTGAATTTGGCGTAGTTTGGCGATAATCTCCCGCATGAGCACGGATTTTCCAGTACCAGCCGAACCTGTGAAAAAGACGCTCTTTTTGTCTTCGATGACCAATTTCAGTACCTTTTGCTGTTCTGGACTCAAAAAGACGGGGGCTACATGTTTCTTGCTAGATTTTGCTTTGCGTGAAGGCGCTGCGTCGTCTTCCTCAACTACGTTTGTCTTGTCCCTCGATCCTTCCTGGACCCCTGACTCTAGTCGGTGTCTCCTTTGTTCTGCTTTCACAGCACTTGCAGTCTGGTTCCATGGATAGGGGTCAGCCCTCTTCGAAGCAGGCGTCTGCATTGCAGAGCCAGGCTGCTCCTTCTTCGGGCGCTTCATACGCTGGCTCCCGGCATCGTACTCTTTGCTCATGGAGTCAGCTGGCTGTGTGAGCCAAGGCAGAGTCCGTCGCTTGGTAGGGCGCTCCGCTTCTGCTGTGTCGAGGTCAATCACCTCCACTGGTCCTTGATTGGCAGCTGGCAGCTTTCTCGCAGCTGGTTGTGTAGGCCGTCGAAATTGGCCCAAATCCGCCTGTTTTGTGGGTATTGGAGACGATGAGTCCCACGCAAGCAGAGCATCACTGCTTGAGATCTTGGGGTACTCTGGCTGTTTTTGCGGGTACGACTGTTCGACGGGGGGTAGCGAAGGGTAGGAAATGGTTGCAGCAGGAGATTTGGATGGCAGAGGCTCCGGAGGTGGTTCGTCGAGGTTGATGTCTGCATCATCAACAAAGTCATTCTCGTCAAAGTAGACTTCCTGATGGAGCTTCTGTAGTGGATTACTTGCGGGCATGGCGGCCGAAGCCGCCTTTTTGGTATGAGGACCCGAGAAACTGCGCGAGCCGCCGGTACTATTCGACGCAGTCGATATGCCAGACGATGTCCTCTTGAGGGGATTCGTGTACGGGCTCACTCCGTTGACCTTGCTCGACGACGCAGCTGTGAGAGGTTGCCCGCCGTTACTCCCAACTCTTGAAAATGGCGCTCCTGGAACTTTGGATGTATGCGATGGCGGGCTGCTGGAGAATATTTGCTGCCCGAGCGGCCTGGAAGTGCCCTGCTGCTGTGCAGCCTTGTTCTTCTGAACGGCGGATGCCAGCATGACGGCGGTGCGGGTCGTATAATGGTGGTGGCTCGAGAGGCGATCACAACGGTTCAACGGACGTACGGGACGCAGACATAGCGCCACTGCGAGTTGCCTCTGCGAGAAGTCGCTCGAAGGGGAGCTGACGCGGGCGACTGTGCTGCAGTATTCGCGGGCGCGTCCGATTAGACGAAGCATTCACGCGGCGCACATGGCTGTGTACCAACGCGTGTGCTGCTTTGGATTCTTGTTGTAGTTACGCGCCGGCTCGGCTAGCGCGCTTCATTCCGGACTTTCGACCGATCTGGTACTTTACGGGCGCAGTCCCTCAGCACCACTACGTAGGTACGGATTCTGTATGTAAGGAGATAGTTGAGGTGACATATTCCCGCTGATTGTTTCACGGTCGCCGCCCAGGTGACAATAGTGTCTTTAATAAATACCCAAGTAGTGCTGTGCTGCCCACACCTCCATATCGCCCCTCCAGCCAGCTGCAGTCCAGCCGCACCTCGCCAAGTGCCGATGCCTCAAACGCCTTGCCCGCTGCCTTCCAATTTCCGCGAAAGGCGTTGCTGACAGGAACACAACCTTTTGAACTTCTGTAAAGCTTTCAGCCGTAATTCATAATCACCCAATACGTCCATCCGTGACAGTTGTCCATCTTGCTCATCACAGCACTCCTCCAGGTAGCTGAATCTTGCTTCCATTTCGTTCCTGTAAGCCCTGTCCAAACGAATTCGCTGCTCCGCTGTTCGTCCCTGTAAAGCCATGCTCTGGTGTGACGTGGCGACGCAGCATAAACATGGGCTTCCGCCCTTCCTTATCAAGCTGCTTGAACAGAATTAATGGCTTCTCTTCGAGTCCTAAGCATCGCTCTTGGTCACCGTAAACAATGTACAGGGCGTACTGTTTCCAGTCGGCATCGATCTGATATTTCTTGAGTGCAGCTGGGAGAACCTTGTAGCACGGATCGTCCATACTGACACGGAAAGACTTAAACACTTCGACAGCGGGCGGACCCGATTCGTCGGACTTTTCGATGATAGAAGGCGCGGTGTTGTTACGTCTTTGTGCTTGAGCTGTTCCTGGCCTTATTATCGAGTTGCGATTTTCGTAATCATGTACCGGTGTGCTTACGATCGAAGGATCGTATACAGATTGGCAGCCATAACCACGCTTGGTGTCGATCGTCCCTTGATAGTGGATGCCAGGTGAAACTCCCGGAGATGGGAAGGTATTGGGGGAAGGGAATGTGGCGCCCACCCCTAGGCTGTTCATGGCCTCAGCTGCCAGTGCTGATGCGGCCACAGTCGAAGCGGCCGATGCGTTAACACTTGAGTCTGCGTTTGACGATCGTTCCGGCAGGGGCCATGTTGGGGAGGAATTTTGTGTTATCGAAGGTGCTGAACTCAATACTAGACCATTCTTGTTTTTCGTTGATCCGGACCTACCCAAGCTGGACGAGCCATTTGGAAAGACTGGCGAGGGCAATGATGCGTTCCTGGCAAATTCAGCAATAGATCATCAAACGCATGTGCTTTTTCATACTTCTCTTTGGCCATCTTGAATACTGGTAACAGTTCCTCTCGTAGCTTATCGTACTTCTCTTGCATACGCTTCAGGGCTGACTCCGCATCCAATATACGTTGATCCCTGATTTGAATGGAATGTATGATCCTCGACAAATCTTCCTGAGTAGCTTGACGGGTCTTTGATTCTTCTTCTTTCGCTGAAAACTGTTAGCACCGCAAAGTCGTGACAATATGGCGTGTACGTACATGGCGGCACGTAGTGGTCCAAATCAATGTCCACATTTTGCTTGACCTTCGTGTCATATATAGCTCCAAGTATTGTCAAACGATGTCCCATGCTCTTCACGCCCATCTCCTTCAATTCATCGTGGTGTAATTGAACGATGGCTTCGCCGACGATTTCGTTCTCTGATCCGAGTGTCAGTCCACTTCTCACTCTTGTCGCACCATCTCATTGTACGTCCTGCTCACCTCGGAACGCTCTTCCATACTGTCCTAATCCTATGCTGGTCAGAAACCTTGCGCACTCTTCAGTTGACCAGTCGGTGATGATTGTCCTGGGACTCGATCTCCCGTAGTCCGAAGCCTCGAACGTCGTTGGGGTATGTTCATGAGACCCATGCTCACTGTCTCCAATACTAGATGTCTCGTCATCTGTTGGCGGCATCGGAGATGTCAAGATAGAACGTTCGTATTCATCGTCAGCATCCGAGTCGGCGTGATAATGCGGCGTTGGGAACGACATGGTAACGAGATGGCTGTCCAATAACTTGAGCCTAGTGGCCGCGGGTCACCGATATGTTGCGTCTCTATCTCTTCCTCTTACAGACAACTCTGCATGCTCTGCCAAATGAGCAGTTTCCTGACGCAGTCGATCGTGGTGAGGCCTTTGGCTGTGTATGCCTGCCCAGCCGGGCTTGTCTCGGAAGGCTCCCAAAGATATCCCGGCCAGCGTCGCAGCGCGTACCAAATCCACCACTCGTCGATCTGGGGTGAACGCTGTCTGAAAGCACCAGAACGATGACCGATGACCGAGGAAAATTTGTGCCTGCTGGTCAGAAGGTGGTGCCCAAAGAGCCAGGGAAGCTGTCGCGTGGCCGTGTCCAAGTTATCGTGTAGCGTGAAACTGAAGCGATGCCGTCGAATACATGGGCAGGTCTCCGTAGTTTCTGAGATTGGTATGGTGCGGGTGCGGTAGAACGGGGGGCTGGAGTAGGGAGCAGACAAGGCGATGCTGACGCAGGGAGGACGGGGTTTAAGACGATAAGCGCGGTAACTTGCGACAGCTGGAAACAATGAAAGCGAACGGTCGTGAGTCAGCGAGTTGCTCTCTACAACAGAGCGACTAGGATGCTGGGCTGACGGCGAGAATGAGGAAGAGGAGCGTTGTGGTGGTGCTGTGGGATGGGGCGTGTCTGGTGCAGGCGGCTCGAGCATTCGCTCCGGATTAGTGCTAGACCAGCAGACAGACATTCATGCAGCGCCGCTCACTCAGCAGTCGAATCGTAGGCTTCGCCAACTCGGCCGCCCCTGACCGCCCGCAGCAGCATACAGCATCTAATCAACAGCGTGGTATATTTCTCTCCATGACGCTTGCTTGCTTTGAGTAGACCCGTTAGCAGGCAAAAGCCATGCGAAGGCGTCCCGGCCACGACTTGCCATCCCAAGGCTCACAGACCGGCAAAGGCCCTGCAGCCGAGACAACCGCGACAATAATAGCAAGTCATGGCCGCCACGGACATATGGTAATCACCCAGTAGTGTCTGAGCGCATCAAGATGACCCGCCAAAAGGAAGCATGCTGATTTGGAGGTGCTCTGCATCCGCTGGCCTCTGTTCTAACTCAAATAATATTAGGGCCACTGCAACAGGCGAAACGGAGAGATGGGCACGTCTCCAACATCCGGATTCGCGCTGTCTTGACGACCGTCTCAGCATGATTTTTCTTTGACGAGGCTGTGTCCTTGTGAGTCCACATAACTAGGTAGTCACTTGTGCAGCGCTTGCGCGACTACATTGGCGGGATCAGCACGTCTTTGCGTGGATTTACAGTGATGTGTTATGGTGATGACTTCTGACAGTCTTTCATGAGCGTGAGAAGCTCGCGCAATCCTGTCAGCTCGATCGCATAGGACTTTACCGCCGAGCTCTCACTGCGTCTCTACAGAATGACCCTTGGGCCCGCTACTGTTCGTTTCCATGAGAGCGATTCCGCACTCCCCGCCGAACTGACTCGGTTCTACGATCGTTCGTGGGATTTTTTTGTTGGGACGTTGCACGCATCGTGCGTTTCAACCAGATACCACGTTAAACGTCAAGCATGAGCTTTGCATGAACAAGAGTTTTGAACACGCGCGTTCACAGAGCTAGCACGAAAGAGTGTAATTGAATCATGTGAACATGTAAAATTCGAGGCAGGCGACATGTGCCCGTTGCTTGCTGCATGCATGCATGCGCTTTCGCTGGCACATGGTGATCATCACATCCTACGATGCCACCAGTGGCATCTCAACACGGCCGTCACAAAAGGTAATCATTGTACAAAGTCATTTGCTATGTGCCAGTGGCTGCATAGACCTGACTTGCCGACGCGGCGGCCATGTCATGTAATTTGAGCAACAAATGCCCTGAAATGAGTCATAAGAGAGGTCGCTGTCATGCGGTAGCGTTCTCGCATGCGATAATTAGAACGACATAGTGTGCTTAGCAACCAGTTGCTGCAAAAGGAGCGCTGAAGAAGAAAATTGTTCAAGCTGAAACTCAGGAAGGCCGTGGTGAAAAGAAGCCTCGCTCGTCTATGCGCTGTGCTTCTCCGGGCTGAGCAACACCATCGACCCTGCTTCGTGATCTCCGCGTAAACTTGTGTCGAGCCTCTTGTAATCGCTGCCATGTGTCGTGACTTTGCACATGACCTTCGCTCTTAGCGCTGGCCGGGCTTGCGGGCCTGTCCAGGCTGCTGCCCGTGCTGAGTTGTCGCATGTGTAATGGCAGCATATCTGAAACTGTGGTGACTATCGTAGGGACGCCGCTGACTCGGTTGTTGTTGCTGGCCTCCGTTCGCATGTCACTTGTTCCTGAACGTGATAATCGCGAACCAAAAGAAGCTATAGAGCGCGAGGTCTTGATCGATGCCTCAATGCCTGCCTCATGCCGAGCTGCCTCTTCGGCATTCTTGACGTTTGTGAGCATACCGTTTGAGAGGTGAGCGTGATCGTCGGTAACAGCAGCCTCGACGTCAAGCTCCATCTCGAACCTCAACTTTGCCACAGCCATCTCCATGTCGCGGGACTTTGCAGCCTTCTTGTCGAATTCAATGGCGTCCATCAATGAAGCGCGCTCCACTCGCAGAACGGCGGCACGATGCTGTGCGACCGCGTGAGCGTGCATTTTCTTGAGATTATTTTTCGGAAGGTTGATGTAGTGCATATAGATCGGGTCCCTTTCTTGCTGCATTTTCTCGAACAAAAGACGGATTCTGGTCAAGACCGGTTTGGTATCAGGAACCAGGGAGCTGGTGGAGCTAGAGGCAGAGAGCGTAGAAGGTGTGGCAGAGCCCGGTCGCGACGCCATTTCAGGCGCAAGGAGCTGGCTGGTGCTTGGTCGCCGACTCGAATTGGCACTTGACGATTGATCGTTTTCGGACACAATGGGTTCGTCCGGTCGTAGCAGGTACTGCGGATCGAGGGGAAGTTCCGTGGCCACCGAGATATATTCATGTGTTTTCGTCCAAGAGAAACCCGCCAACCCGCACATGGACACCGCATTTCTGACAAATTTATCTGACGTGCTCTTATCCTTGTCCGATAGTCGTTCCCACTTCTTTGCGGGGGTCAGCGGCGTCTTGCCTGAAATGCTGCGCATGCGAAAATGCATCTTCTGCTTGAATGACGCCTGTGAGTTGGGAGATTTTGGAGTCGTCGGAGTAAGCAGGGCGCCCGGCGAGGATGAGCTAGTAGGAAATCTGCTGGTTGACTGTTCGAACTCCTGGCTCTTTGCGCTTGGGCTCGGTACAACTCTGAGAGAGGGCTTTCTCCGCTCAAAAGCCTGGTTTGTGAATTCGGCCGGCGCGGGCACTTGCCATGCTGGAGTAGTCATGAATGTGGGTAGCGTGCTGCTCACAAGGAGAGGGCTGCTGTGCTGGTTAAGAGATGGGAAGGCGCCAAGTCGAGAATGATAGAGTAGGTAGGATTCGAGGTCGCGTTGCGCAGTGAGAGCAGTTTCGGGTGGCAAGGCTGGATGACAGAAAGACAGCCTCTTTATCACAGCAGGAAGGGGTGAACAAGGGTACTGTAGGCAAGGACAGACACTGACATTTCAAAGATCTTTGAAGCGCCTAAAGAAAGGGGATTTGCACGAGTGAGGCTGTGCAAACGGTTTGGTAACGCATGCGCCGGAAGTGGGCTCAAGGCGCAGTCGAGCCGTCACTCAGCAATGGTTGTCACAGCCCACGTTATTCATTTCAATTGCGCACTCATAGGCAGACAGCTGAGGTGATGACTTGCAAAGGTGGCGCGCACAAGAAGTTTGAATGAAGTCAGACGTCGTATGGGCTCGCAGAGTGACGATGACGAGCATGGCGAACTTGGCAGCAGACGCTTGCCGATGACCGGCGAGTCTGCACGGGGGATCCGCACCTGGACAAGCTGCTGAGCAGGGTGCTAGTATCTACTGGCTTACAGCTATCAACTTGTCCCTGGACGAGAGAGGCAGTCCGGCGGCTGCGGGAATCTCTTGGGCGCTCCACAGTGTGGTACTGGACAACATCGGGAAACACATGAACAATCCGCCGTTGATTCGCGCAGTAACACGTCAGCTGCTCACTTTCAGGCGCTCCAGCCACAGAAAAAGTGAGGCGGGTGCTCCATAGACGTGGCTGTGCTGTGGCTGACACCATACTCACCTATGGTCGGTACTTAAGTAGATCGGCTCCACACTCACGCGCATTCGTCCTGCTAGAAATTATTGTTATGCACATCCGCATCCAGCAGCTTCCGGTAAACAAAATGCCACTCCTGAAGCCTAGTCTGTCATCAAGGCCTAGCGACTAACGAGTCTTGCCCATGTCTGCGCCTAAAACAGAGCCGTCAAGTCTGCAAAGGACAGCTGCTGGAATCTCTAGGCCGCTTTCATGTCCTACCCCAGACCATGTGCGCAATTCAGATACAGGCTCGCTTGCCGCCGACATGACCATGCGTTCCTTCGCAGGAAGCGTCGTCGATATGCACTTATCGTTGGCCTCAGGCATTTCATGACTGCGTGTTCATTCATGAATTTGAGTACTGGTAAGGGACCACACGTGTCATAGAGATTCAAGTCCACTGTTTCGGCAGACTTCTGCTGTTCCAGCCACTGCTGTATGGCTAAAATGCATAACGCATAATACCACAGCCTTCGTTTGTCGGACATCAGGATCTCATCGGCCCGGACGCCACAAGGTCAAGGTGCTAGCCTAGCTCTCGCTATTGCTGAGTCGTCTGCTCGGTTATGCTTTGTGGCTAGAGTTCGTAGCTGCCTGGAGAATGGTAAAGTTCTGACAGCCTATAAGTAGTCACACTCGTTTCAGCAATGATGTTTCGTGGCCTGGCATTAACATTGTCGGGTGGCGCCTACTTGGCTCGCATGGTAACGATAGCTAAGGGATGCTTCAGCCACAGCTTCTAGCCACAGACTTGTCTGGAGCCGACCCGCTCATTCGCCGGATTCAGATGCCCTCAGCCACAGATATCAAGCAGGGAGCGCCACAGACGCTGTCGCCTTCCGTTGTCCCTTTCGAGGCACCCCATCCTTCGCCTTACTCACTAAAATATCGGGCACTGCCATCACTGTTGGCAAGAACCTGTGCATGAGCTCGTATGTACGCCTACCACCGCAAGCATCAAATATGAAGACATGTTAGCAGACGAGACGTGGCCGGTGCTTCGGCCACTACCACAGAAGCGAGGCATCCGTAGACTGATACACCGGCGAGTGCGATTTACTCGGCCGAGACATGTACACTATGCATCGTCGAATCTCTTTGGAGCTTATGAGATACATAGCAGTGCTGGAGATCGAACACAATTCCTCGGCCCCGACGCGTTCTTCGCGGGCTCTGTGCCTACGGATTTCCTCATGCTTCGCCTTATCCTTGATCGCCTGAGACTCACCGGCCGTTGGTGGGCCGTCAGACCTCCTTACATTGCTTGACTGGATTATGAGGCTTGGAAACACCCTTGCTTCGTTCTCTGCAGCGTCTCGTCGAGGTGCGATCTCACTCCCGTGAGCCAAACGAGTTTACGATGTTGAAAGCTTCCGAGAGCTGAAGGACTGGCCATGCTGCCGCTTAGAAATAATTTAAAACTTCCGAAGCGATTGGACGAGCGAAATGAGCGGTACGGACTCACGAAGCCATCTACCCCTGCACAGCCTCGCCAGCCATCGCACGGATTCGGTCCGGGAACTTGTTCTTTCGCTTCTGGCCAAATCCATGATTTGTGTCCTTTCAGGTAGAGTGTTCGAGTGCGGCACAGTAATGATGCCTAGGTGAAAGCTCTGTCAAGGCTGTCCATCGTTCAAAACTGCCATGGAGTCCTGACAGGGATGGCTAGATGGCACTCACGGGTAGTGGGCTAAGAGTGCGGATGCTTCCCATGACAGATTTTTCGCAACGATCTCTTCATGAAGCTTGGACATTGTCTTAAGGATGTTTCATTTAGGATCAAGAAATTAGTTGCGCGAGGACCTCGGGCATGATTCAGCACACAATCACATTTGTCTCAAGGTTTTTCTGGTAGAGTATCCAGAATAGCCGGCAGCTTCTCTGACAAGTGCTCAACAATTGCGTCCGGTCCCTTCTCGACTTGCAGACCTTGCGGAATAGCATACGTCTTCACGTGTGGTGCTTTGGACTTTGCGATCTCGATGATCTGGCTAGATTGCTCTGGCGTCCACATGGACGCGCAGCACTGCGAGGCGGTTAACACAAACCACGGAACTGTGTATACCTGAATGAAGAGCGTACTAGAATATCGGGCTGAACTTCTTCGACCTTGCCTGCGACCTCCTCAATTGCTACAGCGTTCATCGTCAGCACATATTGGCTTGTGGGCAAGCTCAAACTTACAGGCACAGTTCGTCACATGCTGGATGGTGTACTTTTCCTTCAAACCCTCAGTGACTCTGCCAATTAGTCTGAAGGCCCTCTCTGGCGCGGTATTGACGGTCACAAGCTTGAAGGGTTCCCTGGGAGCAGCCATAGTGGTCAAACAAACCAGTACACAGTCAGAGGAAATTGCAGATGCAATCAAGTAATTTCGCCGGCTTTAGCGGCTGGGCAGAAATGAGGGACGAAAGACAGACAGTCAACTGACAGCAGGTTGCCAACATTGTACTCAGACTCCGAAGCTTACTCCGCCTTCGGGACCACCCCTGCTGCCGTATACATCTGCCAGGCCGTGAGCGTGGGAAATGGTTCCGGCTGGCACGATACGGCCTGCCCCGCGAGCGTTCCGCCCGTTACGACTTGCCCCTCAGCCCGACAAATTTCCCCGCCTGCCCCTCAGCCGCGTTCACACAGGGCCGGAATTCAATTTCGGCTGTTGTTGAGTCCAGCTTCTCGATTGCCGGTCTCGTTACCCCTGATGATCGGGACGGTTTGCTTGCATCAGACTACACGGTTTTGGGTATCGTCCGCTTTATCAATATGTCGTGAAACCCGGTGCAACTGTCAACGACCACAATAGAAGGGTATACCGGGGCAATTACGTGCCTTCTACCTATCTGCTCCATCTCCATTCGAGTATTGACCAAAGTCTTCCCGACCTCTTAGCTATCAATTTACCATCGTTCTCGTGTTCAGTTACAGATTTTCTTCACTGACTACCATATCCTTGATTTCGTTGCTTTCAAAAGTTCATCATGACCGACTCAAAAGACTACCAATACAATTTCAGACGGCATTTGCCAGACTTGGAGAGCCCAAGATTCACGACAATGCGATCGCAAAATGCTCATGAATATGCCAAGGGTTTCCTTGAGGGAGGCCAGCCGTATTGGCTATATGCACTGTACAAGCATTGGCGAGCGCTCTTCAAGGAACCGTTCAAAGGAGTGACCACCGACGGTAGTGTCCAGCCGAACCTGTTCAGCTTACAGGACGAGGGTGTTCCGGTGGAGGCTGTTGTGACAGCAGCACAAGCGGTCATTTCTGGTTGCAGCGAATCTCAGCAATCCGCGCTGTCCTACCATGTCGACTCGCCAGAATGGCGATCCTGGTCGAATCCAGAATTCCTGATCAGCGACAAGGGTATTCGCCTGGATGAGATCAGCCAACCATTACGTGAGGCGGTGCTGAACCTGATGAAGGCAACATTGTCACCGGAAGGTTTTGACAAAGCCATTGCTGTCATGCGAATAAATCACTTCCTGGGCGAATTGGTCCAATCTACCCAAGTCATGAACGAATACAGCTACAACTTGGTTCTTTTCGGTGAGCCTTCGTCAGAAAGACCATGGGGCTGGGCATTATATGGTCATCATTTGTGTTTGAACGTCTTTCTCTATCAGCGGCAAATTGTCATCTCCCCATGGTTCACTGGAGCAGAGCCAAACATGATCGATGATGGTCCCTACAAGGGTACTCGAATTATGCATGAGGAAGAGCGGCTCGGTCTCGAACTCATGCAGAGCCTGTCGGCGTCCTTGCAGCACCGAGCGCAGATATACAAGCAGATGAACGACCCAGCAATGCCACCTGGACGCTGGAACAGGGACGATCAGAGACACCTATGCGGTGCGTATCGCGACAATCGAATCGTGCCATACGAAGGCATCACCGTGAAAGAAATTCCGGCCGAGCAACAAGAACTAGTCTGGACGATAGTAGAGCAGTACTTCCTTTACCTACCAAAACAATCGCGGCGGATGAAGTTGGAGCATCTCAAAACTTTCGCCGACGAGACTCACTTTTCGTGGATCGGTGGCTTTGGCAACGATGACCTTTTCTACTTCAGGATCCAGAGTCCTGTGGTCGTGGTCGAGTTTGACCACCACTCTGGTGTGTTCCTGACAAATGGTGAGCCGGCCAAGTTTCACATTCACACCATCCTGAGGACACCAAATGCGGGCGATTATGGAATGGCATTGAGACCGCTGATACCTGCTATAGACGACAAGTTCGTGGCTGTCTTTTAGAGTGTGTGGTTCACTAGAGCTGAGCAGCAAGGGACGCATTTCCTGAACCCTGCAGATCGCATGCACCCACCTCTTCAAGGATATGTGCGTAGGCTCAGAGCAATAATGTTGGATTTGATCTATTCGTTATGAAGGTTTCAGGCGAGCAATGACATTGAAGGCTTCCCCCATAGACTTCGCCCGCGCATTTCTGACCCCTATACTGCCACAGCTCGGGTTCGTGCGTCCTGCCCTCAGCGTTTATAGTACTCACAGGGCACGGCGTGTTCGTGCAGGGACAGTCTCGCGCCGACCCCGAATGCCCTTGGCACAACGTGGTGAGACCAAGATCTGAACGAAGATGCACGACGGACGAACTTCCAAAGCCTTCCACAAGATCAGGAACGCCCTCTTATCAAGTTTAATGCGAGTCCAGACTCGGTGGATTCGAGGCGTTAGCTCGTCCTGCGGGGCGGGGTCGTCTTGACATGGAGTAATTTTCAGGTAGACTGCCGAGCCTGTTTCCCGCTCTGCTGGGCTTTTTCCCCACGCATCATTCGTTTCTTCTTGCCGACCAGCGTTGCCATGCTAGGGGTCCATCAGGACCATCAGCCGAACTCAGATCCCTCTTTCCACCATTTCGACGACCGCCCTATTATGCCTTGTAGCATACTGCCGATGGTGCCCTCCGTGGCAGTCATGGCGCTGACGCGCCATATTACCCGGCCGATGTCATTATGGTTATATCTTATGCCACAGTCTTCTCCATTCTAAAACCTTTCTTTTGTTGGTTTCACCTCCTGCTGTATAAGCCTCTGGTGATCTGCACATTGTCGGCAACGTGTTTCGAATATTCCACTGGTCACCTTGTATCCTTCACCATAGCGGTGACCACACAGACTCGCCATCTAAAACTGCCTTCGATATCGCGCCAGATCCGCCCTCGTGGCATCATGACGTCTCTTCAGCTGCACTTCGCCATCATCGGCGCTGGCCTCGGAGGTCTCGCCGCCGCCATTAGTTTGAAACGCGCTGGCCACCGAGTGACGATCCTCGAACAAGCCGCCCAGCTCGGCGAAGTCGGCGCCGGAATCCAAATTCCGCCAAACTGCTGCCGAATTCTGCGACGATGGGGGCTCATGGAACAGATCGAAGCCGTGTCAACTCGACCACAAAATGTGCGGGTCCGATCTTACCGTGACGGACGCGTCCTGAGCAATCAGAACCTTGCACCGTTCACGACACAGAACTTTGGGGAGCCGTATCTGCATATTCACAGAGCAGACTACCACAGAACGCTGGTTGCAGAGGCAAAAAGGTTGGGCGTGGATATTTCGCTGGGCAAGTCGGTGGAATGGGTAGACTTCGAAGTGCCGGCTGTGAGGCTGAGGGATGGAAGCACATTCAGCGCGGATATTGTCGTTGGGGCTGATGGCTTGAAGTCCGTCTGCAGAGAGGCCCTTCTCGGACGACGCGATCCTCCGCATCTGACAGGTGACCTTGCGTACCGAGTGATTGTACCGGCGACAGAGATGATGAAGGATGATCGTCTGAGAGAGCTGGCATCGACGCCAAACATCAACATGTGGTTTGGTCCGAACGGGCACGTCGTGGGCTATCTGTTGGCCAGCGGCAGGTACAATATGGTCCTCTGCTGCCCGGACAACCTGCCCGAGTTGGTGAACACGGCAAAGGCAGATCTCAAGGAAATGAACGATGTCTTCAAGGATTGGGACCCGGCGCTACGGCAGCTACTTACGCTCATTCCCGAGACAAGCAAGTGGCGATTGCAGAACAGCCGGGAAATGACCTCGTGGAGTCATTCAAGTGGCAAATTCGTTCTGCTCGGAGACGCCTGTCACGCAACACTTCCGTATATGTAAGTTATTGCTCTTCGATCGCCCATCTTCATGGTTACTAACATTGCTCTAGTGCACAAGGAGCTGCCATGGCCATCGAAGACGGTGCCGTCCTCGGCGGACTCTTTGCTCATCTCACGCACCGCTCCCAGATCGTCGACTATCTCCACATGTACGAGACGCTCCGAAAGCCCCGAGCCACACGGGTTGTCCAGAAGAGCACGATTGCACGCGGCGATTACCACATGATCGATGGGCCAGAGCAAGTGAAACGCGATGCGCTACTGCTGAGCGACGCGGGCACAGAAGGCTTCCCGAATCCCTGGGCGGACCGAGTGCTTCGGGAATGGTTGTGGAAGTACGACAGTGCGGAGATTGCGGAGCAGGCTTTCAAAGATTATACAAGGGCAGCGGAAGCACGGTTGTGAGCGAGCCTGACTGATGAGATTTGTGCATTGCATGGCGTTCTAGCGATTTGATGCAATGTCATCTGCTGCTTGGAAGCTACCGCTCATAGTGTACGCCTTCATGGCATTCGACAAGAAAATGTCTAACATCGATGGCATCGTGTAAGCCAAGTTCTGCTTCTCAGCTGTCTCTAAGGCAACATTACGAAGTTTCCCATACCCCTTCACAAGCCATCAATTCTCGCCTCGTCGTCCATCACGATACCTTTGCATTGGCTTGCGGTGCAACAGGCCAAAGTGGATGTACAGTCTCTAAGCCCTCCGGGTTCAGTTCGGGAAAGTTGTCCAGGATTGCCTTTTGCACAGCTTCGAACATCAGCTCATAGGCTTTGGGTGTAAAATGCAGTCCATCTTCCAAAATGTCCCTCAGCTTGTCGTTACGCGGAGCCTTCTTGTCACCAGGCAGCGGATCAGGTATCTCGCCGCCATCCACGGCATACTTTAGGAACGCGGTCCACAAGTCACAGTAGGCCACGCCGTTCTCCCGTGCCACCTGGCGACATCCCTCGGCGTATTGCGCGGTGATTCTGACGAAGCGACCATCAGGCTCGAATCCGCATTCTTCGAGTTTCGCCTCGTCGACTGGAGGTGGAACGATGAGCATAATCTTCGGACTGTGTGCAGTGATCAGCGGATGCGTGATGATGGCTGTGAGATTGGCTTTGTATTGATCAAGCGGGACGTGTTGTTTGCTCGGATATCCAGGCACTACTGAGTCGTTGGCGCCGAAGAAGACGTAAAGCAGCTTGATTCGAGCTTGGCTGGGAGTTGGCATGAACTCGGGTAGAACGTGGAGCGCATTCGCCGTGTTGTACCCCGAGAATCCTCGATTGATCACATCAAAGCGCCGAACATAGATGTTTTGCAATGCAGGCTGAAAGGCAAAGCCCGCAGAAGTATTACTGGACTGCTGCGTGATCGAGTCGCCAAAAAGGAGTATCTGGTCGTACGGGCCAGATGCCTGGTCCTTCATATTGAGGAGCAGTGGGAAGACAAGAGATGGGGAGAGGCGTGGGCAGACGTGCCTATATTCTTGCTTTTGACCTTGCTCAGGCGAATTTCGAGAAATGCCTTGAGTGGTGCAGAATGTCAGCAAGAATGACAAGATGCGAACATATTTCTCGGGTCAAGTCAAGATATCGCCCCCACGGTTGTTTGTTGAAGAAGTGGGGAATGGATTACGAGTCCAGTGACACCGATACGGTCAACATGAAGACGTCCCCGACGGCTCCTGGGAATTGAACAACAGTGCAAACACGTCCATGCAATGACGAGACTCTAGCAGCGCAAAGCACACACGAACTAACCATGGCGGCCAACTCTTTGGCAAGGCAAGGCGGCGTGGTCGGGCTGACCAGGGTCAATCAAGCCTTAGCAACCGCTGCAGCCGCATACCCGCTGTTTCAGCCCCGCTGCAGCAGAGCTCAGATGCCGGAGAAATAAAGACGACGTCTCAAGACACCGAGGAGAGGATATGCAAGGAAGCCAGGGAGGCAACGGTAGTTGCGTCGAGTCTAAGCCGTCTCTGTCGGCAGAATTACCTGGGCACCACCTTTGTCATCAGGAGGCAGAAGCTGTCGTGATCAGCAGGTCAACCAAATGACGGACCGGAAAGGTCTTTATGGCAAGGATGGCCCCGTTAATCTGAGACAAAGCCGTATTTCCCGTGTCGCGTGCGACACAAGGCAGTGGGGAAACAAGTCGTTGGATGTATGTGTAGAGACACGGTGGAATGTCTTTGTTGAAGCCTATAACTGCCCAAGTTTCCCCAGACTTGGTTCGGATCTGGCTAGTCGTTCGTTGATCGAGACATGCCCGTTGAGCCGGTGTTTGGTGTTTCAAACGTCGATTTGTGCCCTGCAGCAGGCAACGTTCGTCATCCGACCGCAGCGCTTGGGCGCGTGCGTGATCCCGTCACAATACTTACGCCTCAGTCACGCTCCATCACCCTCGCTACCTGCCGCGCATATCATCATCCCCTCACGACACATCTTCTCGTCAAGTCCATCTGCTTGCGCTTCCGGCCAGGCCATCTCCCGACACCGCCTGGTCATGTTCTCCATCTTACCCACGAGGCTACGGATGCTAAAGCTCCGCAAACATGCCGGCCGCCGATGAATCCGGCGACGACGAGCAACACATCTCCACCTCGAGTGGGAGCAGGCCAGCTTCTCTCAGAGCGAGACATACCCCATCCAAGAGGCCGAACAACCGCCGCCAACAATCCAGCCCCGCTCCCAACGAACGCACAACTCTACTCGGCAGCTCCCGCTCCTTATTCCTTCCCCCTCTACCCCGTTCTTCGTCGTCTCCCAGCGTCTACCGGACAGGCCAGCCTCGACACCATGCGTCCAGATCTGGATTGAGAACACCCGCCGGTCGATCTCAAGCACCGAAACACCACTACAGGGGAAAGTCATGGGGCACTCGACTCGCAGCGGCAATGTCGGCCAGTTGGCACAAGGGAGGGGAGCGTTCAATCCACCATGATATGAGCGCGTCCCACTCGTCTCTATTCTACGATGAGAGAGTTTGGTACGACCAATACACGTCAACAGACTGGGTTCATGACAGCATCGCGGAGAACTTTCGACTCAAAGAGCTGAAAGCCAGGAAAGGCATCCGTGGTCGTGCGGTGCAGGCCTATGATGCTGCTCAGGGCTGGATCCTGGCCGCCATCGTCGGAGTCATCACAGCATCGATCGCCTACTTTGTCGATATCATGGAAAACGCCATCTTTGACATCAAGGAAGGCTATTGCATTGATGGCTGGCACAAGAGCAAGGGAAGATGTTGTTTGAACGAGGATGACTGCCCATTATGGAGAACTTGGGGAACCGTTCTGGAGTTGCGTGGCCTGGAGCGGAAGACCATCGACTTCATCTTCTATGTTGCCTTTGTGGTCTTGTTCGCCCTCGCTTCCTGCCTCCTTACCTTGACCACCAAAACTGTCGTTCCATCGAACGCGTCATTACCCACAATGGACGAGGACTTTGCCGCCGTTCAGACCGGTGAACCCGGTGACGCGGACACTGACCGGAAAGACAGCACGACCAGCGCTGTAGTCCGTCCCGTCGCTCAGCCTCGTGGTCCGACAGTCTACTATCCCGCTGCTGGTAGTGGAGTGGCGGAAGTCAAAGTTATCCTCAGCGGATTCGTCATTCATGGTTACCTGGGGGTCAGAACTCTCGTTGTCAAGACCCTGGCTCTTATTCTCAGTGTTGCTTCGGGTTTAAGTCTTGGAAAAGAGGGGCCTTTCGTGCATATCGCGGCATGCGTTGGCAACGTCGGCGCGCGCCTCTTTCCCAAGTACAACTCTAATGATGGCAAAAGACGTGAAGTCCTCAGTGCTAGTGCAGCAAGTGGAGTGGCCGTTGCTTTCGGAGCGCCGATTGCCGGCACCTTGTTCAGCCTCGAAGAGGTCAGCTATTATTTTCCGACCAAAACACTTTTCAGAACCTTTTTCTGTTGCATCGCAGCAGCTCTATCCCTCAAATTCTTGGACCCATACGACACAGGCAAGATTGTCATTTTTCAGGTCCGCTATGTCACCGACTGGTTCCTCTTCGAAATGGGTGGCTTTGCGGTGCTTGGTGCCCTTGGCGGAGCGCTTGGTGCCTTCTTTATCAAAGCGAGTCGCCTGTGGGCGTGGACTTTCCGCAAAATATCTCTCATCAAAAGGATGCCGATCCTCGAAGTTGTCATAGTCGCAGTCATAAGTGGCATGGTACAGTTTTGGAATAGATACACCAAGGAGTCCGTCACTCAGCTGATGTTTGAGATTGCAAGTCCCTGCCGGGAGCCCATCCAACGAGCAAGTGGATTGTGCCCACAAAATTCTTCAGAGATTGGTGAGATTGTAACGACCCTCGTCGGCGCATTTGTTGTTAAGAGTCTCCTTACTACCATCACCTTTGGCATCAAAGTACCAGCCGGCATCTATGTGCCGTCCATGGTTGTAGGCGGCTTGATGGGTCGCATATTCGGGCATGGAGTCCAGTATTTGACCTTGAAGTATCCAACAAATCCACTCTGGGCGACTTGTGCAGCTGAACCAGGTCCGGAAGCCTGCGTGACTCCTGGAGTTTACGCCTTGGTTGCGGCCGGGGCAACAATGTGTGGGGTCACCAGACTTAGTGTTACCCTGGCAGTCATTCTGTTCGAGTTGACAGGAAGCTTAGATCATGTCCTCCCTTTCAGCTTGGCCGTCCTCGTTGCGAAGTGGACAGCAGATTTCATTGAGCCACTCAGCATCTATGACCTGCTCACCGAGATGAATCACTACCCTTTTCTCGACAACAAATCACACCCCATCTTCACTTCGGAGCTCGGCGACATCACTCCCATGGTACGCTCGCGACGTGTCATCGACATTTCCAGGTCAGCCCGAGTGCCGGCATCGGAGCTTCGACGAAAGCTTGCGTTCCTTCAGGCTGCGGGTGAGCTTGACGGTGGACTACCCATAGTTCGAGACGGGCTACTGGTCGGACTGCTTCCTGCACCCGATCTCGAGTTCGCCTTGGACAAGCTGAGTGAGGAGCACGGAGTCTTAGTCGGCTCTCAAGAGTCCGGAGACGGATCCGGCGATGGAACAAGCAGAAAAGGTGATCTTCTCTGTCTAATGTCAGCCGAGGATCTTCGCGGATGGAGCGACGATGAGGATGAGGACGAGGGTTTCGATCCTGGCAGGATTGCCGACATGACTGCATACATTGATCCGGTAAGTTCTCTTTGCTTTGATCTGAGATCTGTCTACTAACGCGTATAGGCGCCGGTCGCTTTGGACGTACACTCTCCGATGGATCTTGTCTACCAGTGCTTTGTTAAGCTGGGTTTACGATATATCTGCGTCACACGCGACGGCAGCTATACGGGAATGGTGCATAAGAAGGCGTTTGTGAAATATATCAAGGACCTAGAGAAGGGCAAGGCAGTATAAGCCCCAGTATATTGGTGTCCCGATGATAATTTGAATAATTGATACATTATGCTATCTGTACAGCGAGCCTGCCGCCCTGTAGTCTGAAAATGAAGACTTCTTGGATCAACAGCCAACCAATGAGCAGCAACATGCACTGGTGCAAGCTCAGCAGTTGCACCCCGTTAGCATCTGCACTGGTAACATGATTCATCGCCAAGTCCGCGTCTATCAGCATCTGCGTGTCAGGTGCCACAACGGGGCCTTGTGGACCAGTCGAGGTGGCATGCTCTGTGGAACGGCGGCTCAAATCGCCGCCTACCTGCTGAACGCGTAAGAGTACGACAATTATCGAGAGCACACTCTCCACAAGATAGATGAGAACATTGCTGAGTTCCCAGAACTGTCGCTTCGGGTGCAGAGCATCGACCAGCCTTACGGCTCCAATGCTAGCTGTCCATGCAAGACACGAAACCATGGTCAAACCACGGACATCCAAGTCAAGCCTCAGGACTGTTAGGACGGCGGCTGCGAAGACGAAGGTTGGGCTCGTGAGTACCGGTACCGGCAGCATTTGCCAAGCCGACTTCGATGGCGAAGCAGCGATTGGCTCGGCCCCAGTACGTGGGCCAGCGGTGTTGGTACTGGCCTGACCGCGTGCTGGCCCTGCCTGTGCTTGGCTTCGTATTGACGCCAAAGGGTCGTCCTTGAGGGCAAAGATGTCCTTGAACATGCCCTCGAGCCCCGTTTCGTCACTTTCGGTTTTGAACTTCGCATCAGCAAAGTTGTAGTTCTTGCGGTTTCGGGCAGAGGCCGGTATGAAAGCTTTGTCGTAATCGACTGGATATTCATCGTCCTCGTCTGAAATGGCGAGCGTCTCGTCGTCCGCGATGGTCGTGTTGTCAACGGTGAAATCAGACGGCTTCCTCCGAAGGCGGTTCTTTATCGGCGTGTCTCTCCGTGTGCGCTGTCTCGTATTCTGTGCTGGGCCGCTGCTCGCTGGCGGTAACTTGGGTAGGAACGATGACGATACAGCCTTAGCTCCGGGGCTCTCTCGCCAGAGCGCGGTCGCCTGCGATGGGCCTTCGTCAATGTCCATCGCGTCCGGATCCTCATACTCAAGATCTGCGGGCGGAGCTGGAGCTTCGTAAGGCGCAGGTTCGGGTTTGGAGCCAAGCTTCGCGATTGGAAAAGCTGCCTTCAACGATCCCGGTTTCTCAAGCTGGGCTTGTCGTGTTGTGGTTGGCGGCATTTGAGGCGCAGCAGAACTGTTCATGTTCGCCCCGGGCTCTATGAGTGGAGGTATGTCTTGCGAGAAATCCACAGGCCGCCTGATCCTTGGTCGAACTATGCTTAGGGACACGACTGTGAGCACCACGTTAAAGGTTAGCAATAAAGCATGTGCTGCCTGGGTCTGATTTTGGTCCATGACGATGCCACTGCCAAGTATATACCACGACCCAAAGCGGACAACGAGAAGTAATAGCTGCAACTTATAGAATTCGCCTAGACCGTTTGCTCGGATTGTCGATCGTAGCATGATTGGATTCCACCATATTGACAAAGCATTCAGCGCCACAGAGAGTTTCAGCTGCTCGTGCGACCCTTGCAAGCACTGCCGTTCGACCTGAAGTTCAGAAGCCGCTTGCTGGACACATTGTACAAGAGACTTGTCATCCCCAACACTCCGCAGGCCGTCGTCTGGGACTGCCAAAAGTCCAAAAACGTTCCACAATATCGGCAAAGAAAGAGCCACTGCCCAGAGAGGAAGCCCGACGAGGCCGAGAATGTGTTTCCTTGACCATCCACTGCTGGCATGAGGCATTCGTTTAGTCTTGGTCAACATCCTCCTCATGTAGTCACTCTTGGCCATGTATCCCGCCTGCTGAAGCCGCGCCCGTACACGAGGTTCGCAGTTGTAACAAACGGGTGGATACCGCTTCTCCAGATCCCGCTTGTACTGTTCATAGCTCTGTGCGTATTCGTGATACTTGGGGTCCGTCGTAGGTGGAAGATATTCGGCCAGAGCTTGAGTCAAGACTTGCTGGTTGCTGGTGCACGTGTGGCAGAAAGGCGAGGAAGCAGACGCGGTTTCAGCCTGCTGACTAGACGTGGAGGCGATATTCTGGGCATAACGCCTGTTGTCAAGTTGTCGGGATGCCTTGGGCGTGGGAGGATCTGTAATCTCGCCGTTCTGCTGAGGTTAGCGAACGCCGAGCTAGAATGGGCGAGTCTGGCGCATACCTCGTCAAGGTGGTTCGTAGCGTCGCAGAGCTGACAGTGAAAGGACTTCAGGCCAGGCGACCATGACTGCTTCGATGGCTTGTTGCAGTAGAAACAGGTGAGCCGGCGTCGCAAAAACGACATGGTCGGGAGTGAGGTGATGCAGCAATGTTGACTTTCCCAAACAGTGTTGCCGGCGCCGTTGGACGCACGATAAGATAGCGGCGCGTCTCGGCTCGGCGTTACTTTGTTACGCCAATTCAGACACGCTGAGCTTCGCCATGTTAGGACTCAGGTTATGTAGATCGGTTCTTGTAAACACAGGCTTTGTTGCCACCGCCCTCCCACGTCAGCAGACAGGTCGCCGTCATTCCCATTGCACGGTGAATATTGCTAGCACCGGGAGCGGCTGGACACGCGAGGACTTGGTGTTTTCCAGCAATCAAAATGGAGTCGTGAATCCTCACAACGATAACCTGACTCGGTCTTGAAAGTTGGCTTCCCACTGCATAGGTCACCAGCCCCCACATTCAATTTCTGCACAAATTACAAGTAAAGTTCTCTGTTACAGTCATCGAGACACTGAGCGAGATGCTCGTTACAAATAAAACCCTCGTGGGTGGTCTATCAGCCCTACTCATTCTCCTTTCAATGGTCCTCGTGAGTTACCACACAGCTCGTTCTCTCCACTCGTCACTCACAATCCTACAGCTTCGACTCCGTGCCATCCGTCCTTCCAGAAGACATCAACCTGTGCCCCGCGCTTCACAGCTACCAACCCGCCTTCTTATCGTGCTCGGATCCGGTGGGCACACGGCGGAGATGCTCAACATGCTCGACAAGCTCCCCACGTCCCGCTACTCTCACAGGTCCTACATCGTCTCGTCCGGTGACAAGTTCTCCGCGGAAAAGGCCGTTGCCTTCGAAGCGAGTCTGGAAGGGCTTGCCTCGCTCCGACGAAAAACGTATGGCAGTTACGACATTTCTTTCGTTCCGCGTGCACGGCGGATACACCAAAGTATCCTTACAGCTCCCCTCTCTGTCATCAGCTGCTTTTTCGCCTGTGTCAGAGTGCTAGGAACTCCACCGCAGGGATATGTGAAGCAGCTGGCTGGGTTGGAACGTAAGATGAGAGGAGCCCATTTGCGGAGTAGGAGGAGTGTGCCAGATGGACCGGAGGCAACGGGCCGCTACAGTCCGTATCCTGGGCTCATTCTCACCAACGGGCCAGCAACGGGACTCGTGATAGTGCTCGCATCGCTATGGCTGAGATTTTTCGGGCTTGCGCCTAGTAATGAGTCTGGCATGAGAGCAATCTTTGTCGAAAGCTGGGCGCGGATCAGCTCTTTCAGCTTGAGTGGTAAGATTATTGTAGCTACCGGAATGTGTGAGCGGGTGCTGGTACAGTGGCAGGAGCTGAAGGAGAAATACGAGCCTGCGACTTCATCTCTGGCTCGAGCTCAGATCGAGTATATCGGCCCGCTGGTAAAATGAAAGAAACGATCCGATTTGCTCCTAGCCTGAAAATATCTCCAGAGACTTAGTTGCAGTGACGCATAAGTGCGCACCGGGTTGTGCAGCTGATCTGGACTTGAATTCCTTTGTTCACTGGTCTATTTCGGTCCCTGGAGGCCCAGGCTCATTGACGAGGTAACTTTTCGTTGCTATCGGAGATGTTTGCAGACCCGATCGATACACTAGACATCGCTTTTCAACTTACAAATCGAAACGCGGAGCTAATGCCGTCCGCTCGAGGCACTTTCTCATCAGGACTGTTGGCTACCTCCTTTTCTGTCACAGTCGCATCCTTCTCCTTTGCCTCTTCGTTCGAGCCCTCCAGCGTCATCTCAGATCCTTTCTGATAGTCGCACGTTGGTCTGCAAACCTCCCTTGCTTCCTCATTCGCCATTCCCGGTGCCTCCTTCTTTTCGATCCATTTTCTAAAGATTATGATCGATAAGCTATCAACCATCACAACAAGAACCTGATAGAGTATCTTGGCTGTACGACCAGCCAGCATCCAATACAACAAGGGGAGGAGAAGTTTCTCTGAACTTGCGTATCTGCATTTTGCTCTCTGTGATGAATTAAAAGCCAGCAAGCATGAAGTTGGTCAATGGCACTCCCATGGCAGGACTCTTGGCCGGGACGCAATAGAGTACCGAAAACAACGTCCTTCCTTGGCAGCCAGCAGACAGATGTCACATACGCGACCCCTGAGAAGATGAAGAACAAGGCCGTACCGACGATCATGAGGAAGATGAAATTGGATATGTCGACCAGGTCGAAAGCGTGAACAGCGAAGGCCTGATCGAAGACCTGCCAGATGATGATCAAAAGGCAAATCGGCCTGACCTTCATACTCCAGTCGACGAAGAATTTGTCAGATAGGGACGAATGTTGGAAGGTATGCTTGGATGAATAAATTCCTCCAGCTCCAAACGTTCTGTGTTTAGAAGCCTCAGGGTTCGTGTCGCGCAACTTTCTTTGACTTGAGTCTTTCTTGACTTTGCTTGGCCGTGGTCTCTGCCTTCGTCGGACTCGGCGGATATAGGATGTCTCCAAATTCATCCTCAATGGCTTTCTGGGTGGCCAAGGCTAGCTGGACCGATGGTAACTTAGCGGCCTTACTGCTTGCCTGCCTGAACACCTCGCCAATTTGCGTCTCGGCGGATCGAGGTTGCCCGTGGAGTTGTTTTATACGTTTGAGCTTCGCTAGCTCTTCTTCGCGACTTAGCTCTCTTGGACGCTTGGTTGGCGATCCCGATCGCGCGCGCACCTTCGGCACTTTCAATGTTGGCGGAGAGTCGCTGGTTGTACTCATCTTCTCATCATCGTCGTCGTTGTCGCTGACGTGCCCGTCCGTTTGGCTCAATCTTTGTATGCCTCTTAGAAATCCTGCTCCCGTGTACGTTTCCAAACGTTTCTTTGCGCTTTTTGTTCCCTGAGCTTCGAGGGCCGCTTGCTCAATCTGCTAGACCTTTTTCTTTGCAGCCACTTTCTCACGAAATTCTGCCATCGTGCTCGCTCTTGGTTTCCATAGGAAGAAGTGTGCATACTCTTCTTGCTTCTCGACTTCCCAATACTGGTCGATGAGGGAAGTGATACATTTGTAGTATGTCATCATCTTCTCGTTCTGTTCCGGATCGTTCTTGTCAAACCAACGTTCCAGGTCCGCGTAGTCGTCTGCTAGAACTGGGCCTAGCTTCTGAAATTCGCCATCTCGAACGAATTCTTGGACGTCGCTGTGGAATAGCTGGTTCCTCTGAGCGTACTCATGGACGACATCTAACGCCTTCTGTGACCCTAAGTCAAGCAGTGTCCCTGCTGTTGCAACAGCTAGGGTTGTTTTTACCATGCTCCCAGCGCTCATGTCTCCCTTTCCCAGCGCCTTCCAATGGGATGATTCGGCATGGATCCGAGCGGAGATCTCAGACCAGTACTGGCCCTGTTTGCACAGCTCCTTGCGCCCTTCGATCTGCTCTTCCTTGGCTTTGTTCTTTATTCTATCGGTCATTATTGCCAGATAATCGCCGTAGCGACCGTAGAACTCTGCGCGGCGCTCCTTTCGAAAATGATCCTTGACCTCGTTGGCGTATCTATCTTGTTCTGGCAGGGCTTGGGAGAGATCAGCCTCATACGCTCGCAGAGTTGCCACGTCTTCAGTGATAATCTCTTCACGTCGTATCAATTTCTCGAGGAGTTTTTTGCTGTGCGCTCGCAGTAGGCTCAGGGTCTCTTGTGTCGTTGGGCTGTATATTCGTCTCGACTCAAACGTATTGTCCACAAAACTGCACACATGCTCCAGTCGCTCTTCTGTGACGTCTGTACTTGCGCCTATACGCGAGGGGAGCTGTCGAGGGCTGGCCATGATGTGCGTTACGAGACAAGGATGGCGAGTTGATAGTTCGTCCAAGCCTTTCCAAATCTTCAACACGGTGACACGGGATCTGTTGGCTGAGGTGGCTTCTTCAATCGTAGTTTGCTTTAAAACCAAGCTACACTGCGTTATGCCGAGGTTGGAAGCAACGTTCGCAGCTTTTCAACAGTGGATAACTCCGACCACAGACCCAGAAGTCGCAGTCGGCGCGGTCTGGTAGTCGTCGTAATAGTACATCGACATCTCATCGAACAGATTAATGGCGTCGTGACCACAAACAGGAGACGACCATGTGGTATCGTCTCTTCTCACTTGGCAAGGCGCAATGCTCCCACGAAAGCATAGACGACAATATCTGATGAGTAAGATCCCGCTTCCAGAAGCCTGCCAGAAGGGATCGAAGAAGCTGTCACTTTTGGCAGAATGAAAACCGGAGCGTGGGGTCGTGGCATTTTCATATGCTCTGACCAGAAGTTGACCAGAAGCTCGTGTTGAGAGGAGCCCAAGCAGCTGCCGGAGTCGGCGTCGACGAATGCCATCTGACGGATTGAATGAGCATTATGTGCAAGTTGGAAGGCGAGAATTGGGGACGAAGCCCTTCGCAAGAGCAATAGTTGAAGAGGGCCTTTGTCTGGCGCGGGAGGCCGCCAACGCTCAGCCAGCCCGGCGCGTTGTTTAGGCGTTTCAGCAGGCATGAACGACCTTAGTCAGCCGTCCATACAATTCACAGCCATACCAGCCAGGGCGTACATCACGTTATCTTATGTGCGCATCAGAAGCCCGGCCTGACTTTTCGACTAGGCGTGAACCCGACTCGCAGACTGCTTACGCTTGACGAGTGCATTTTATACCATTGTTCAACTTCGACCAGAGTGATCGCCAATGCCCACGCCCAACAGCGACCTGCCAATGCCCTTCTGATGCAAGAACCTTAGTGACTTGAAGACGCATTCTCGAGTATACAGCATGTCACTGCTTCGGAACGAAGAGTAAGTTTCACGGCCTTGTCTATGTTGATTGGAATGGCCGTTGGCCTCGATGTTGTGAACCTGTGCTCCTGAACAGTGAACTGACAGCACAAGCCTCCTCATATGGCAGCTACGAACATCTTACCTTACCAACATCAAGGATGGCGTAGGCGAGCGTCTTATAAACCTCGATCCCAGCGCCATACTTAGCAATCCTACCCTCAGAGCAGCTGGATATGGCGCCGATATTGACAGCTATCGGACTTACTCTCCACCTATTCCGACAGCAACGACCGTCGCGGCCGAGTACTTTGCCGGCCCCAAGCTCGGCATCAGTCGAGTTGGAACCGACGAGCTCGATGGTGGTATGGTCACTGGCTGTGGGAGCACCGAAACTGTTGGTCCCGCTCCTCGCGTCAAGCGAAGACGTATGCGCGAACAGCACGACGAAGACGATAGCAGCGATCTGAGCGACGACAGCGACGAAGAAGCAGAGACCAACCTACGCGCTGCACAGTCTATCAAGTTTGCCAAGATGCCAGTCCGGACCAGAGCCGACTCGTCTCCGATGCGACCACCGCGAGAACGCAGCGGATCAGAACCCGTGGCTCCTGAAGTGTTCATAACCCATCCCACTGTTCGGAGGACGTCGTCTGGTCATGTGGAGACGGTTCGACCGAGGGCTCGCAGAGATACGACCACTAGTAGTGATATGTCTTCCGAGAATGAGCTTGATCTATCGACGGCTCGGCGAAGGGTAAGGACCACGCGACCAAGGCAGAATAGTAATCTGCAGCATACCTACACGCCGGCCGACGATGACTTGGAGGACGTAGATGAGGAGGATGAGACAAGACTATCGATCGCTGGAGGTGGTGCGTCCGACGCCAGTGATCTCTCTTCAGAATTCGATGAAACCGTCGACTCGGAATCTTTGCTCGACCCGGACGACAAGCTCCTTGCCACCCCATCCGGCTCGACAGCAGACTTGCTGTCAACAAAGACCAGCGATCTCTTGCCGCCTCATTTGGAAGCATATGGGAACAAGTCGTCGCCGACTAAACGAATAAAGCGGGCACCTACCCCTACGCTGCAACCCCTACCTCCGCCACGGCCCATCAGTCAGCTCCCTCCTGTCAGTGCTCTGGGTCAGGCACTCAGGGCGAAGATGGCAAAGCCTAAAAATCCTGTGGAGCCCTTCGCGCGATTCTCAGGCAAAGGAGCTTTGGATCCGCTCAACATCCGCATATACGCACCCTTCTGCAAATCTCTTGATGGTGAGCCATTTGATCTGCCGCTACTCAAACCTCATGCAGAAAGGGGCCCTTCAGAAGTCACCGTTGCGGATGCAATTGGCCTGGCATTATGGAGCTATACTTCTGAAAAGCTCGAGCCCGAACTAGCTACAGAGAAGTTGGATGTGAACAGGTGGGAACTCAGGATGATCGATGACGGCGAGGTAGATTTTGACTTTCCACCGCTACAGCGAACCAAAGGCATCCTCGACTTTGCATCAAACAACATGCGGCCAGCTCAACGTCGAGGGCGAGGCAAGGCGTATGACGAATTTGGACTCGTGGAGGCATCCGAAGCGAAGTACGCGGAGAACAAGCGCGTCACGCCAAACTACAGCAAGCAATTCGAAGAGTATACGGCCGCGCCCGCGGAGGAGCGGGCTGCCACGCTTACTCCTCAGCCACCCGCAGACTCTGCATTGGATGGTAGCCCGCTGGATACAACCGTTCCCAAGCCATTCGCCGTCGCCCGTAGGAAGGGCTCCGCTGGATTGGCGGACGCGCCTGCTCTCCCAATCAACTTGTCGACGCCGAGAACTGAGCAACAGAAAATTTTGAAGATCAAGTTCACGTCCGTAGAAGGACAACTCAGCACTTGCGTAGTCGAGTTCAGTGTTGATACTTACCTGGCCGAGGTCTTGGACAACGTCTGCCGGCGCTGGAATTTGGACAAGAAGCACCACTTTCTGCGTGTGTCCGGCACATCCACTGTCGCGCCGCAGGACAGGACGATCGAGGCTCTGGGCAAACACGGAGAGCTCGATCTGGTTAGGAAACGTTTTGCCCAAGGGCCCACCGGTGTTGCTGGATCGCCAGCTTCGGCATCTCCAAACGCACCGCTACAGGTTGATGCGCCACCAACGCCGTCTAAAAGGAGCAAGAAAGCCATGCCAGCTTTGCAGACACCGGCCACCCCAAGTGTACATCCTCTCGCAACGATGCAAGACGCAATGGGACCGGTTTCAACCTACAAAAAGTACGCGGTTGTGCGTAAGCAACCAATGTCCTTTGCGCCGTCCCATCCACGCACGCTCTTTCTGGAGAACGAGTACTTGCACATTCTCCCTGGCGAAGAGAAAGCAGGCGGCAAAGGCATCTTCGACACGACAGTCGGCAAAACGACGGTGGTGCCAATCAGTAACGTGGTTGGCAGCAAGGTCAGTCACCGCAATCCGAAGTCGTTCACTATTCGTGTCTTCAAGGAACGAGAGACGAAGAGGTACGACTTTGAAGCTAGGAGTCCGCAGGAGGCGACGGAGATTGTGAGCGAGATTCAGGCGAAGATCAAACCGCTGCAGGGTATGGTCACCAGTAACTTTCCGCTGAATGCGCCTCAGCATAACTGGGGTTAGAATCCTGGTACTCTGAGAAGGGGCGAACATGTCGAAAGAGGGCCGGGGCGAATCTTGATGTGGCGGAGAAAGACGAACCCAATCTGAGGACTTGATGACCTAGAGGGCGACGTCTTTTGATGGATTGCTGAACGATACTTGTGGGGGGCCACATTATGAACCACGACTCCGATACCTTGGAAGTATCGCATCCCGTATGCAATGCTACCACGTCTACGTCCTTGTGCAATCGCGATGCAGTGAAGGTGATAGCCCGTAGCCAATTGTATGTAGAGCCGGCCCTCCCAAGGCAAGAGAACTCGGGCTCCCGTCTACACAACCTGGCCAAGATCTGTAGACGGGGACCGATCAGTGATCTCCGAGCATGAGTGGCCGACTCAGATCCACATCCTGGAGACATCGTGGCGTGCTGACCAGTTGGACGGGCTGGTGAAACGGCACGATGATTTCACGCACAAAAGACGCAGTCACGTGATCCGGGCCGGCCTGGCCAGCGAGTAGATAAAGATGATGATACCCACGACTGGGTTCGTGCTCGTGCATTCTGCAGAAGTGCAGCTCTGCTTCTGCAAAACGTGTCTCGCGCCTGTCGGTCCTTTTCGCAAGTCCTTTGCATGCGTGGCTTGCCTTGGACTCAGCTCACACGGCTCGATGGGTTTCTCGGATACGCTCAATGTCAACCGCCTGGCACGTGGTGGGAGGGACTTTTGGTAAGTAGATTCGAGGAAATGGGAATCGATCGCTTTCTTTTCACGGGTCATAATTCATAAATGCTGGTTTATGCTTTGCAGGACATGCATGCCCTTTAGTCTTTTGTACACACGGCAACACGAAACGGTCTTGTCCCTCCTGGCATTGCTTTCCCACGCGTCGATCTTAATGCCCACTGGCGGCCGTGTATCCTCCGAAGATGAAGCTGCCCAAAAATGTACCGCCGAGGACCGACATGAAGTATCCAACGTTCATCGTCATGACGGCAAGCATGCTGGCACGATTGTTAGCAGAACTCGGACGCTACCGTTGAAGTTTCAACTTACAGCAGATATCCAACACCGACGAGGACGGTATCAAGCATGGCTCTGGTCAAAGCCTCGTTGATCTTCCACTGCCGAGCAGTCTTGCACGGCGCAGCACGAGGGGCGCATCCGGTCTTGTCGTAATCGGAGCGCAAGATATCGGTCTCTCGTTTGTGGGTTGCCCAGCTCAGGACGGCACCGAAGTTGCTGCGAATGGCCAGGAGCGCGCGGAAAGCGACGGCTAAGGCGATGAGGAAGATGCATGTGCCAGCATACGCTCCAGTCGAAGTCGGCGTCCAAGCCATGGAGAACAGTGGCGTGCTGGTGCTGGTAAAGAAGACCATCATCATGCCGGCCATTGACATGGTCATGGAGCTCATGTCTGACATGCCGTCCATTCCAGACATGCCGGTGCTGGCCATGGACATGGACATGGTTGTAATGAGGTTGATGAGAACCGATGTGATGTCGACGAATGGGTCAAAGGTACCGGGCTGAGTTGGATGGCAGCACCAGAGATGACGAGGGGTCGGACAGCAGCAAGTGGGACCGGCTCAGGATGTCTCGAGGGACTGGACTACTATTTCTCGAAAACGGGACTGAAGAGTGCAGGCAAAGGAGGTGAGAATGCGAAGCTCGGGGCCAGGGACGAGCACAACAGTTACAGAGTTTCCAGGGAATCCAGCTCTACGCAAACAGAGTGGTTGAGCATCTTGAGCAAGATGTCAGCAAATCATGGTGTCTGTCTACATACTGGAGTCTGGCCGGCCCAGATCTCCCTCGCACGGCTACCACGCCCGACGTGGATCAGGCGTGGCAAAGCAGCATCACGCACCGCTCGCAAACGGCCCTACGACGCAACACGCCGATGCGAGGATTGAGTTGTTCCGTGCCCGTTCGGCGATGTTTCCAAGGCCAATCACGGTGGTGGAGGATCAGGACAGCGATGCACGGCAAGAGAAGGCTTTGCCAAGCAGCGCGACTTTGCGCGCAAAGCAGCGGCAAGACCCTGGATCATCGCGCGCAGAACCGGGGCGAACACTCGCAAACTCCCGCAAACCTGCTCACTTTCGCTCATCCCGCTCGCTCTGGATCCACCTCGCTGACACCCGACTACGATTGCAAAGGCTTCGCAACACCGAGCATCATTATTGCCGTCGTCAGCAGCGTGTCAGCGAGACGACTATATCGAAGACTGTCGTTGTGCCGACGAATTTGCCAGCCGTCGATTTCACTACTGCCAACGAAAGAAGAAGAAGAAAACACAACTCTGTCCGTAATGGCCCAGTGAGAATTGCGACATCGTGCAGTATTCAACGCGGAGATGCCGGAAAGTGCTTTGTTCGAGCAAAGAGTCCGTCTTGTCTCACGTTTGAAGAGAGCTCAACCCTGCCTCTAACCCTACATTGTTTTCCGAGGATTTTCCTGGACCAACCAAGTACGTTATACACCATGACCGACGCCAAGTGGCCGCCCAGGCGTGTGCGCGTGAGTCCCGACTCCCAATCCGGCACCTCCTGGTCTAAATTGCCAGCCTGAGCAAATCTTTGTGGATTTGGACAAAGGTCGAGTCTAGTCGTAGCCTGAGAACACTACAACACGCACTTTCCAAAATGATACTCACCAGACACAACACACTGTACTCGCTGCCACTTCATCTTGCTTCTGACATATCTCGCCATATTGAGGCGTTCTTGCCGAGCGTTGCTCGTTGACTTCCTGACTTGCAATCCGTCGCGGGTCGACAACGACAACCTGGTTCTGACATGCCTACACATTAGTGCTGCATCCGAACCTACTTCGACCCTGATTCCCTCACAGCTTGACTGCTATATTTGCCACCGGTTTCTGGTCGAAGCCGTCAAATCCAACTCCTCTTTTCGCCATATTCATCTCCATCTCTCAAGTCCATCATGGATATGACAATGGCGGGCGGAACGCCCTGGTTGGATATGCCAGTAATGTTGCATTCCAGCCGAACATACAAGTGCTCTCTCAAGAAGGCAGACCAATGCGCATATCAGCAAGGTTACTGGAGATTTTGGTATGGCACACGACGGTGTTTGACTCTGGAGCCTCGCAGTACTGACTTGTCCAAGGTATGAAGCAGATCACAGATATGGCTTGCCTACAATCGGCTTCTTCTGCGCCACCATCGGGCTCTTCACCATCTTTGCCCTTCTCTCCAAGTTCACGCCTCGACGAATAACCAACTCGAAAATTGGGCGGAAGACGGTGGCGGTCAACAGATACCTGTCGTATCGCGTCCTCCGTCTACCCTTCCTCAATTGGAACTCGGTCCCTGTCGGTCTTCTCATTCTAGGCGCTGTCGGAACCATCTTCTTCTTCGCCATGAGCCTGGGTCCAAAGCCTTACTACTGGCCGAACACGAAAGGAGCAAATGCCATCAGCTACGGCAATTCGCCCCCCATTGCAACCAGAACCGGCTGGATGTCCTTGGCATGTCTCCCCTTCGTCTTTGCGACATCGAGCAAGAGCAACTTTATCACAGCCTTCACGGGGGTCAGTCATGAGAAGTTGCAGGTGTTCCACCGTTGGATCTCATACGCCATGTATGTGCTGGCTTTGATTCACACATTCCCCTTTATCGTCTTCCACATCTGGAAGGGCGACATGGTGACGCAGTGGAACACGAGCGTCGTGTATTGGACAGGTGTTGTGGCCATTCTGGCTCAGACCTGGTTGACTTTTGCATCCATCAGCCCGCTAAGGTTTGTCAACACCGCAGAACCGGACACCGAGCTGTCGCTAACGAAAGCAGGAATCTCGGATACGAGTTTTTCAAGTTCTCTCATTTTCTGGCCGGCGTTGTTTTCATGATCTTTTTCTTCATCCACTGCGATTTCCGCTTGTCTTCGTGGGATTACTTCATCGCCACCGGCGTCATCTTCTCCCTCACATTCCTCCACTCGCAGCTCCGAGTCTTCTTCGAACACGGTGTGAAGAAGGCCACCGTCTCACTTGAGTGCAACGGCTTCATCCGCGTGTCAGTCCCGACACGCTCGACATGGACCGCCGGTCAGCACTATTTCATCCGCTTCTTCGGCCTCGGCATCCACGCCATGGGCTCCCACCCGTTTACCATCTGTTCGCTCCCCAAACGCGGTTCCTTCCACAATCCCAGAGACTCGGAGCTCGTCTTTTTCATCCGTCCTCAATCCGGCTTTACTGCTCGTCTCGCCCGTTTCGTGGAGCAACGTCCCAACGCCACTCTTTCAGTAATGCTCGACGGCCCATATGGAGGTTGCGACATGCAGAAGATCGCCACCAGCGACCGCATCCTGGCTGTCGCAGGCGGCTCCGGAGCTGGCTTCCTCCTGCCCATCGCCGAGGCTTTCCTCCGCCGTCGCGAACTGATGGACCTTCGCGGAGAGACCGAACACAAGCCCTCGCTCAGAATTATCCTCGCAACTCGTGACTACGCCACCCGAAACTGGTTCGAAGAATCCATCAGCAAGCTCCTCGCGGCATCCAGCCTCCCCGCCGCCGCAAAGGAAATGGAGATCGAAGTCAACTTCACCGGCACCGAGGAAAACATGCGCGACCCGAAGAGCAAAGGACAGTTTTTACAGGTCCTGGACGATCCCGAGAAGGTTCCCGACGCACACGTCAGAATACTAGGCAGCGGCTCGGAGTCTGATTCCGCATCTGGTTCTGATGTCGGTCACAAGGAAGCTGGACATCGTCAGGATCACGCTATTGCTAGAATCGAAGACCGCGAGAGTAGGCCTGCGCTGCCCAGCATCATTGCAGCAGAGGCAGCTGAGCACAAGGGTAGAAAGGTGGGAGTTTGGGTGTGTGGCCCCCGGAGCATGCAGAAGGATGTTGCAAATGCGGCGGCCAAGGAGAATTTAGCGTTGATGAAGACTGGTGGAGGCGAGCTCTACTTGCACATGGAACACTTTTCATGGGCTTAGGAAAACGGGCCAACTCAATGATTACATGACGTAAGCTTTCATCTTCGATCTCTGTATAACAAAGTGCCCATATGATCTGAGACGTGTTTTTCCGTGCGGATTCGGTAAGAAAATGGGCAACTTGGTGGGATCATGTGTCTTCCACCTGTTTGGAAAGTGTATCATTCCAGGCATCAATTCCGTCAACAGGGACCACGGCCGTCCCACTGGAGACCGAACTACGCGCAGCACTTTCTTGCTGGGGCAGAATCTCTTTCGCGTTATCGTCCCGATCGTATAGCGCAAATAAATTTTACCTCGTAGTCTGTCGAGTCGGACGTAAAATTGGGCTGCTTCTCTGACTGAACACGAAGAGCACGCCGCGACAGCTTGGAGGCATTGCATTTTCCGCGGCTTTCTCAAATAGCTTTGTTTACGGACACGACGCCTCAAAGGTTGTCCATAGAGGAAAGTTGAGGCTCTAGGATGGGGACAATTAGTACTCTCGGTACTGTGGAGAAGTGAACTCTCCGGCACGGCCGAAACACAAGTCGTCCGCAGCCTCGGCTCCCAAGCATGCCGGCAACGCGCTTTCCACAAACGGACCAAATTCCCAAGCCAGTCAACTCGGCCACTTTCACGAGCCATTCGACTCGACGACACAAATCGACGTCTCACAATTTCATCTGTCCCTTCTTTCTGACTCCGAAGGTCCTCTTTCCACATCAGCACCTCGTCACGGCCTCGAATCACGAATCGAAACCTCACCGTACAGTTGACGGCATCCGCGCACCGACCCTCGACAAATGACTTCTTGAACGACCGTCCTACCCCAACACGTTCGGCTCAGTCCGAGCAACCATGAACGGCAGCATGACGAGCACCACCCTCGAAGAAGAACCCGGCTTCAACGCGCATGCCTACGCACCGTCAAAGTCTCGTTCCATGCTCCGTTCACACTCTCCCTCCCACCGCGCCTCCTCCGCACTCTCCAAGACGTACAAAGCCGCTTCTACACTTTACCTGACGAGGCGGCTGCCCGAGGCCTTGCAGACAATCACACCACTCATCAGTCACGGCAACGGCAGTAATGGAAACCCAGTCTCCACATCTGAAGACGAAGAAGGCACAACAACACATTCCCAGCCACCGCCAATCGCACACGCAAATCGCAGTTTACGAGTCAAAGTCTGGAACTTCTATCTGACGCTTCTGAACGCCATAATCGAATTGGGGCCCGAAGATGGAAAGAATGAGTTTGGGAGTACGGTGTGGCGATCAATCGTGACTCGTGTCCGTGACGGCTCGGTTTGGGATGAGGTTGTCAACAACGGGTATGGTGGCAATGAGGGAGCGGTGGATGCAGATGTCGTTGCGAACTTGAGCACATTGCTCCTGGCGCAGAGCCCGACACAGACAAAGAATCAGGAGAGGTTGGAGACGTATTTGTCATTTGGCGGAAACTCGGAGCTCGCGCTCGCCACCGATCGGTTGAGCGGATTCGATGCTGCTGCCGCGCAAGGCGTGGGTGGGGTTGGGCTGAAGAGGGTATCGAGCCGAGCCAGTGGGACCAATACGCCCAGGGAACTGAACTCCAGGGCGAAGGTGTTGGAGCTATATACTCTGCATGTCCTGCCGCGGAACGAGGAGTGGGAGGCGGCGAGAGACTTCATCCGAATGAGCAACGAGCTAGACGAAGAACGCAGAGACGCGTTTCTGTACACGCTCGACTCGCTACAGGAGCAGGCTCAAACGGATGCAAATCACGAGGCGGAGCTGCTACGGCAGCGAGACGAAGAGATGGTTAGGCAGCGCCGGGAAGCCGAAGCGAAGCGGCTGGAAGAGAGCCGGTTGCTGGACGAGGAGAAGGCAAGGGCGGCATCGGAAGTCGCAAGCCAGGCTGCATCACAGAAATCTGCTGGCTCGTCACGGGGAGCATCCTCGACCAAGGGTCATCGGAAGTCGAACAGTGAGGTTGACTATGGGATCGAAGAAACCCCAGCGCCAAAGGCGGCGCGACTGAAAAAGGAAAGCAGCAGCAGCAGCAACGCCGCGAGATCGAGAGGTTCGCAGGCGAGCGGAAGCAAGGCGAGGTCGAGAAATTCGGGTCGATCTTCCGGAAGGAGACAGCCTTCGAGGACGACCGTATTGCAACGATTACCAGCGTTGTTTGGCATGATGCAGAGGATTTTCACAAACATGACTCGGTCGATGACCAAGGATCCAATGCTCTTGATGCGGAATCTTCTCTTCTTGCTTGCGTTCATAATCGCGTTTGCGAGACGAGATGTCAGAGAGCGTCTAGGCCGGATCACCGGTTTCGGCTGGGACAAGATCAAGAGCACGGTCGGGATGGGTACCAAGGTCAGTTATATATAATACTGATCAATAAATCTCCATTCTAGCTCTATCAGTAAGAGCTCCCATTGAAGAAGAGCTCTCCACAGGCATACCACCGCCTAGAGTGCAGTCTCTGTGTGTCTCAGTCCACCATGACAGTGTCATCGTCTGCGCCATCATCAGCCTGCTGCTGTTGTTGCTGCTGCTGCTGCTGCTGTTTCTCGGCAGTTTTCGCTTGCGGTGAACTTCCTCTGTACCAACTTTCGTCTACCCATCTGACGATCTTTTGCTTGGCCTTCTGACTCATGTCATAATATCCCGGATTGTCCTTGGGGAAGAACATTGCACAATGCGCTTGGATCTCCCCAGCCATCTTATCATTGACCGTCCCTTCAAAGTAGGCTCCCCACTCCTCCTTGGCCGGCAACGTGCAAAACGTCCGCCCGCGAGCTTCCTTCTTCCCACTCCTCCCACCCACCTCCACCCATCCACCAGCAACGCTGATCCCCTCCGTCTTGCCCGCCCCTTCTCCGAGCACGGTATACATGTCCGAGAAGCCCAAGCCTCGGGACTTTGAGATTGAGACGACTTTCCCGACGCGTTGCTTCATCTCCTCGCCCCGGACGAGACATCCGACGAATTCGAGATGCGAACCGACCCAGCCCCAGCCCTCGCGCATGCTATCGCGATTCATGTACGCGGCGGCTCCGCCGGCGATGACGGCCCCGGCCGCGCCCGCGAACATGGCATAGCGGCCCCAACTCTGCCACGCGGGTGCCGCTGCCGCGTCGGCAGAAGCCTTGAGCGCTTCCTTTGCCGACTCGGGGCCGGCGCGAAGCTGTTTCGCGGGGGCGGTTTGGGGTTTGGTTCCAGATGCCGTGGAGCCGCCCCAGCCGAAAGCGCTGGCGGCGGAGGAGAGGGCGCTGTAGGCGCTCGACGCGGTTTGGTATTGGCTTTCGGCGCCGTAGGCGATGACTCCGGGGGCGATGCCGAGATACGGTGTGTCGAAGGCGAGAATACCGGTGATGTAGGGAAACATGAAATTGGGAGTCGCGGCGCCGGCTGCCGCATCGGGTGACTCAGAGTCCGTCGCCACGTTCAGAGGCGGCACGCTATCCGTCGTCGCTGTCGAGTTTGTGGTTCCGGACATGGAAGGTGGCGGGGCTGAGGAGGACGAGGCCGAGGGGGATTTGATCGGTTCGTCGGACGCGATGGAGATGAGTGTTTCGGCGGCGACTATGCCGCCCATGGAGTGGCCTACGAGTACGACGTGGACGGACGGATCGATGGTCGGGGATGGGGTGCCGTTTTCCACTTCAATGTCAATGACCTTGTTCTGAAGCCATTCTGTGAATCGGCCGACGCACTGGGCTAGCTCGCCTCGCGTTTCGAACTTTGGGTAGACGATGGCTTTGACGGATATGTTGGGGAGGGCGTGGCTGAGCAGCGCTCTCAGGTGTTCCGGGAAGCCTCCGAAAGTGTCATCGCCACCCTGTGATCATGGTGAGCAGGCATCTCCGTCGATATTGTGATGTTCGCGGTGGGGTTTTATGTTTCGAACTAGAAAATCGCCAGGTGGAGGAGCACAAACCTGGAAGCCGTGTATGAAACATAACAACAGTGTACGGTGCATCCTTGCGACCGTTCCTGCATCTCACATGACTTTGTTCTCGTAGAAAAGATTCAGTCGAAGCGCGATGGAATTCGAGCACAGGCATCAGTCGAGCATGACCGCATTCTTGGCGCCAGCCGCCGTCAAGCAAGCAAGGCGGGTGGAAAGAAGTCTCTGCCGGGGTCCTCCTGAAGTGAGTACTTGGCTGGGTACTTGGCTAGGTTTTTGGCTAGATTCTTAATTAGATACTTGGCTAGATTACTAGGTAGTTACTTGGCCAAATATTTGGCTAGATATTTGGCCGGTGTTGACGGAGCCTCGGCAGCGACTTCTTTCATCCCGCCTTGCAAGTCGCCCACGCCTGGTGAGGACATCCCTGCAGCCATGGGCACTCTCCAAGGACACTCCCCCCATGTTGGCATCATCATTTATCATCTCGAAGATGACTACGAGGTCAACGACAACGAACTACTTGGAACTTTTTCCCGGACGAGGGCGGTCATGCGTACGTTCACGGGCAGGAATTTCTACTGGTTCAAGTCACTCGACGACGATCGCAAATTGGTCTCTTTTGCAGGCTGGGACAGCCTGGAACAGCATTACTACGATTTTCATCGATCTGAGGAGGTCAGAGAGCTTCTGGATGAACTTGGCGGGATCGTGGACATCCGATCAAGCTGGCACGCAGACATACCCTACGAAAAGCTGCGAGTGGACACAGCGGCCGCGACCTTGATGCGACTATTCATTAAGCAATCCAAGCAGGGAAACCTCGAAGCAGCCATGCTCGAATGGTCGGCTGATCTCGACCGAGTGGCTGGCGTGACGCATCTACACGGATGGAGGCTTCCGGGCGGTTGGGCTGATCAGGATAGACCCGATGAACACCTGGCCGAACACATTGAGCAGGATACGGAAACCCAGCATCACCAAGCAACCAATTCTAGTGACGTGGTAGAATACGACATCGTGATCGTATGGGCAAACGCGGAACAGCGGAGTCAGGTCATGGACAACGAGCAGAGCAAAAAGTCCTTCCGCCGCCTACAACAGAACTTGCTGACGCTTGAAGTTTTGCATCTTGACCCGCTTGCTGTCCCGACGGTCTATGATGAATCGGGGCAAGACCTGTAGGACATTGAAAGCGGAAGCTGCCCCTTTCACCGACAGGGTGCCAGGCCAACACGTCCTCCTTGTGATGGGAGTAAGGAAGTCGCCCTGATCCTGCTGTCTTATTGGGCTCAGATTCTGCCGGAAAGAGGAGGATGCATCTGCTGCCGCAACACGTTAGGTCCGAGTTGCTCGATGTCAACTTATTTGATGAACCCATGCATATCAACCATTCACAATGTAGAAACATATCGGTTTTCGTTTGATTTGACCCCCATGTCTCATCCATCACAGATAACGTGAGATGGTCTCAGAGAAGCCACTAGAGCGAAATGTTGCATTTAACCAATTCAATTCAGTCATTTCATCATGTTCCAAATTGAGCGCACCCACTCACGAGGCTTGCGGAGCAGGTTCGACAAATCGACGGAAACGGACGGTCACCTAGATTCCAAGCAGCTAATTTGTTGAACAGACCTTGTCTGACACTTTGTGTCACGGACAAAGGAAAGACCGATCAGACGTCAGGGACGCTGATCCAATCGGGCACTACTCACGGTACTCGAGGATGTACCTGGTCGGAGTTGGACTCCGTAACCTGTT
>UYJD01000007.1:550671-785701 GCA_900618795.1 Cyanodermella asteris | reverse complement strand
TATGACGTGGCTGACAACGAGGCTGCAGCTGCGGATCCCCGGGCTGCCAGAAAGCTGGAGTTTGTTGACGCGGTCAAAATCACAGTCTTCAGCATTGTCATCAAAGCATGCTTCTCCAGCGAGGTTCAATTACTTCCCGATGTTTGCTAACATGTCCACCGACGGAAAAGCCTTGAACTATAAGCAGGTCGACGTTATTGGTGGAATTGAGGTCCACTCTGTGAAGGACGACAGACATTGCTTCGAGTGTTACGCACGCGTCTATCAGCCTATAGAGGATACCTTCGAGAGTCATGAGATGGTCAGACAGGGGTCTTTGCTTTCATTTTTACCTTCATATGTGCACGCCGTCGTCCCGAAAACAGTAGCCAGTCTCCGGCTATCAAGTAGCGCGAGGCGGGTTGAAAAAGACTCTACCAGCGTCATTCTTGAGTAAGTACTCAAGAGGATACCTGGCTAGGCACTTGGGTGGGTGCTTAGCTAGTAATCAGTCTATACACTTAGCTAGGTATTCAATTGCATACTTGGATGGGTGTGTATTCGAGTATTTGGTTATGCGCTCAGCTGGTATGCACGGAACACCAGCGGCGACATCTTCTCTCCCGCCCTTGAGCATTATCGGTGGGCCATGGTGCAGTACATCATGTTGCGAAAACTTGGATCTAGCCACTTACGAGACGCAGACATTGCACAACCTAGCTTACGATGAGCAAAAGTGGAAGTGAGCCCCCCGTTGATCTGTGACTTTTCAGCGAACTGCGAGAAGAACATGCTTGGAGCTGGTAGCACTCGCCTGAAAGCGACTTCATTAATATCGACAAGTGCTTTGCAGCCCTTTGAGATTCGCGAAAATCTTAGAGCGAATCCGCACATACGAACGTACAAGGTCGATGGCCATGCCATGGACCACGGCTTTGCATCGTGGTTCAGGCCTACTTCCCAAGAAAATGCCTACACGCATTGACACGGCCGACCACAGTTAAGTAAGGGCCCGACAGGTCCCGGCGTCAGGACTAGACTTTTATGTCCTTCATGCTCGTCCCAAAGCGAGTCTGAGGTGCGCCGAAGCGTTTCGGAGCGTGATGGGAGGGGCGGTGCTGATTAAAGCTCTACAAATACAGTGCGCGGCACTTTACAGCTACGTGCGGCACTGCTGTGCCCCGCTTCAGCCCTCCTCTCCAGCCTCGGAATAAAACTTCTTAGAAAGAGTGCTCAGGTAAGTGACGCATTCCCATCGAAGCGGGCGCACAAAAGCGGCAGTATGTGGCGACAAATGCCGGTTGACGCGTTTGTCGATGGTACGAAGGATGGAGAAGCGGAAAATGGCATGGGCAGAAACCCATGTCCGCCCCACCAGTATTCAGGGATCTTCACCTCATGACGACACATTCACGTCTCATTCTCACGCCAAAATGTCTTTATCATGCTCGAATGCCCGCCATGGCTTTGGCTAAACCCACTCCTTCTGTCCCGACTAGACTTCTACCGCTAGTCCTTCATATAAATCATGCTCTCTCAAGCAGCTGCTCTCGTTGAGAAGGCCATCGGCCACGCCCCAGGCGGCGCAACCGCTCAAGATGTCAGCATCTACCGAGACAAGTATGCCGATCCTTCAGGCGAAAAGATGCAGGCCTTGACGTGGCAGGGCAAGAATACCGTCAAAGTCATCGAAACCCCCAAACCTCGAGTCGTCGAGCCTCGAGATGTCGTACTGAAGGTTACGGGCAGCACCGTCTGCGGCAGTGACCTACACCTGCTTCATGGAAGTGTCATCGAACTCGAGAAGAATGACATCTTAGGTCATGAGTTCTGCGGCATCGTCGACAGCGTGGGAGACCAGGTTACGAATTTGAATAAAGGCCAGCGCGTTGTCTGTAGTTTTCAGATTGCTTGCGGCGACTGCCAATACTGCAAGCGAAAGCTCAGCAGTCAGTGTGAAAAGACAAATATGAACACGCTCGAGCGTGCCATGTACGGCGGCCAGACAGCGGGAATGATGGGCTATAGCCATTTCACCGGTGGATTTGCAGGTGGTCAGGCAGAGTATGTTCGAGTGCCTTTGGGCGATGTCAATCTGTTGCCGCTTCCAGACAATGTTCCCGATGAGAAGGGTCTGTATCTGTCGGATGTGCTTTGCACTTCATGGCATTGTGTTGTCGACACTGGTGTCAAGGATGGTGATGTGGTCGCCATCTGGGGTGCTGGACCGATCGGCCAAATGTGTACTGAATTTGCGTTCCTCAACGGAGCATCCAGAGTGATTCTGATCGACGGCGGCGCTGGCGCATGGAGACTGGACTTTGTCAAGTCAAAGTTGCCTAAGACTGAGCTTCTCAACTTTGGCGACCTGCCTCGTGGTACCAGTGTTACCGCCAAATTACGGGAGATGACACACGACGGTGTTGATGTCGCACTCGAATGTGTTGCCGGTGAATACGCAAAGGGATGGGCGCACTATTTCGAGCTCATGCTCGGTGCTGAGACGGACTCCAGCGAGATAATCAACGAGATGATCACCTCCGTCAAGAGTTTTGGACGGTGTGGAGTCACTGGCGTATACGTCGGCTTTGTAAGCTCCTCGATGATCTTCCTTATGTTTTTGCTCGAGTACTGACAGGTTTTCCAGACAAACCACTTCAACATCGGCTCGTTGATGGAACGAGGTGTGCGACTTATTGGAAACGGCCAGGCACCCGTCCATCTTTACTGGGAACAGCTTCTCAAGTACATCCAGGAGGACAAGATTCACCCGTACAACATGCTCAGTCACCGGGTCCTGATGGATGATCTGGAGAATGTCTACAAGACGTTTGAGGCCAAGGGGGATCAGATGCAGAAGGTCTTTGTCCAGACGAAATTTAGTGCACCCCCGGCGCCCGGAACACCTGCCTTGACGAGGTTCGAGAGGGCTGTGACTAATTAGGACATAAGTACTGGATCAGAGAGCTCGACAGGCCATATGCTTCGAAGTGCTGGAGAGAGATGTATACAAGAAGGCCGTGTGGCTGCGAATCAGGAACCAGTGAATTGTAATATCATTTCAAGGGAGTGAATGACATCCTCTCGCGGAGCCGTAAGGTCTTTGATTATGCCGTGTAGATCTTTCGAAAGGGGCCAAGTTTCAAAAAAGGTGCGCAGAAGTCGTGGCGAAGATTGGTTTCGGTTCCGGGTCATTCTGTGCGAGCAACTTTGTAACAGGCTCAGATGGTACTGCGAGGAAACTATGGCATGGGATGTAGATGGCGCATGGCGCTTTAACCACTTCTTCACGGGTACGAGACTGATGGCGGGTTATTAGAGGTCATCGCGCAGGTACGGATGAGAACACCTCAAGGCGTCCTTCAGTAACGACTCAACGACTTACAAAGAATGGTACCTTGTGAGATACGCTAGCACTGAGTTCTACAGGTCCCTATAATAACATCTATCGAGGGGGACCCGGAAGTAATGGCGCGAGTAGACATGACGATACTTGCACAATGACTTTAAATTACCTGCCTTGGACTACGCCTGAACTGCCGAGGTCATAACGTCTACATATCAGACCTGAGCTTCATGGATGGCACTTCCGCATGACCTGCAGCCCGAATCTGAACATGGTTGCGCCAATGCAAAATGGATTGATCTCTCTTGAGTACGCTCAGGAGGAGAATGCTCCTGCTGTTGGCGGTTGACGTCGCTGTCAGATTGATTTATGGTATGGCTCTTGCCATGCTCTTAATAATACATTCCAGGATTGTTAATAAAGTAAACACGAACCACCGTAAGTCCTGAATCCATGTCACCTGAAACCTTGCTATTTGCCAGACCCACTGATTCCCTACATGCCAAATCAAAACTAGCCGGTATTGCCGTAACACCATCAATCATGCAACGCAAAATGTGACAATTGAAAGACGCCCATCTTGACGCATTGTCGTACCATAGCCGCGGCCTGTAAGACAAAAATACGTGAGTTGCTCTCGGAGAGTCATCTCCGCGGCGAGGAAACCCTGAGGGCAGCAAGCCAGGTCTCTTCCCAGCTCTCCTAACGCCGGTGGCCAATAACACTATGACTGCGGAGCAGCGTATCAGCGCGCTCAAAGACATCGCCGCGGAAACTGGTATCGAAGCTTGTTTTCGGTGGAGTACCAGGGACCGATGTTGTGGAGCCCATGTGGTTGGACGGAACTGTAGCTTGTGCTGCAGGCCCGAGCGCTGCTGAAAGCGGTGTTTGTGGCAGGCCCATGGCATAAGGAGAAAGGCTGGTCTCAGAGTCTCCTCGCCCCCTTGCGCTCAGGTTGCCATTGAATGTAGGCACATTGCTCACGCCAAGTCCTGCAGCGCGCATGCTATTGCTGCTCGCACCATTCCCGGAAGCGGAATGAGCAGTAGGCAGTGTGTCCTTACTGTGTGCTCTGGAATGGGCTGGCGAGCCTGTATGCGAGTCCGTCCGGGATTGCGAAACTGAAGGCGATCCCTGGAGGAAATGTCCCCATGGACTAGCCTGCAATGCGTTGACGGCCGCCTTCACCGCCAAGTGCACCGGCTTGAGAGTTCTCAGAACTTGCTGTTCTATTGTGACCGTACCACGCGCAGCTTTGACATCGTCCATTAAGCGAATGAAGGTGTTGATATATCTGGTACAAAAGCCCCAGAATTCGGGCGATCGTCGTACCTCATGGTCCTTCAGTTTCACAGCAGCGAGGCGCGCACGTAAGGATTCGCAAGCCTCATGACAGTTGCGAGCGCCGTATCCGAGACGTGACCAAATATCAGCTGAACGTTTTGGAGCTTTGCTTTCGATGCATTTTTGGTGATATCCCCTGAAAGCCGAATAGACAACAGGCAATGCAACCATGCCTGGATGCACCGCACTAATGAATGCATGGAACACTGCTTCAAAGGCGAGGTCCTGGTTGTTGAAGTCAGCTGTGGCGACAGGATTGTAGTCTTGTGCGGGAGTCGGCAAGCCTGGACTTTGTGGCATGAAGAATGATTCAACAGAGCCAGGCGTGCCAGTGACAGAGCTTGTCGAGGAAGGGGGGCCGCCAAGTACGCCACGGCTGTTTGAACGACTGCGGCCATTATTGAGGTATAGTGGGACTGCGGAGTATGGATTTGACGACCCCTTCAAGCCCCTTGAGGGTCGGTTGAAGGTATCACTCCGGAGACGGGTCGATATGTTCTTGGGCCTTTCCTTGATTGGAGTCGTCTGACGTACTGTCAATTTCGGAACTCGCTCTCTCGCAACAGCGGGGTTCGGCTGTACTCTCTTTGTGCTACTATCGTGTATCATCTTCCTCAAATTTGCTGCCGAATTGATGGCCTCAACGATGCTTGCGTACAGCATGTGCAGGAAGGTTCGGACAAATCTCGGATCGGTCTGAGCAACATAAATATCTGCGCCCCGGGATATGAGATCCAGAACCTGTGTGTAGGCCACTATGCAGGCCTTTCCAGCTTCGCGTGTCGCCCTGATTGCATTATCGCGGATATGATCATCTTCTTCGGCGGCGGCGTGCATTGCAAACAGCGATTCGTCCAGCGCTTGGAGGTGTGTGGTTGCATTGTAGTAAACGCGCTCGAGGCTTGATCTTTTAGGTGTTCCTTGTCGAACAATATTTGGTTGTGTCCCGATATAAACATGAATCTGGTGGAGCGAGTACAGGAGGCCTTTACATGCTTGAACGCCACTGGCGGGATAGCCTGGTATGTCTGGCAGCTCTGCTTCAGGCAAGCTCGAAAGTCGTCGGAACTGATGGCCATCGACGGGACCATAGCCGCTGTCAGGTGTGCTAGCACAGTTCGCTATATGGTTGCGTGCTCCCGCTCGTCCCGTCGGTGGTCGATCTTTGAGCGCGGAGCCATGGCTAACGCCTCGAAAATGAAGACTGTTGCGATTTGCTTGGCTGTCGGAAAGCTCTTGGGCTTGTTTAGTTGGCAAAGCAAGTCTCTTGGGCCCGTTCGAGCTCTGGAGAATGCCTTCGCTATTGCTGCGGTTGCGATCGTTGATGAGCAGATTGGCGACTCCTGGTCTTCCAGAACCGAAGATTGGCCCACTAGCCCCTGAGATAACTCTCTGGTGCGATTTCGCAGACCCAAAAGTACGTTGCGAGGAGGGAGAAGAGAGATCCGGTGTTGACTCGGAGCCGCTCAGGCCAGGTACCGCGACGGGAAATCGCAAGCTGTTGTTTCGGCGAAGTGGTCGTGGTGTCTCGAGAGGACCTTCACTGGAGTCCCCAGATTCTTGTGAGGACAGCTCTTTTCGAAGATACTCCTTGATCTGTATTGTCAAATTCAGCTCATGCTCCGTCTGCTGTGGCGGATGAGAGCCGCCAGACCCGAACCCGCCCGCCGAATCAATTACCCGCCTCAGCGACATATTCAACGGGTTGTTGTCGATCTTCAGAATCTTGAGTGCCTGGAGTGATCCAAGTGTGTTTGGGACCGTTTCCAACTTGTTCCAGCTAGCAGATAGCACCTTGAGGCCCTTCATTTGCTCAATCTGATCGGGTATCTTCAGGAGATCATTCCGACTGATGTCCAACATCTGCAATCTAGACAGCTTTAAGAAAGCATTCGGAAATTCCCTCAATTTGTTTGCGCGGACATTGAGAAAGGTCAAGCCCTGAAGCTCACCAAAGTTGCTGGGTATGCTGGGGATCGTGTTGTGGGCAAGGACAAGTCGCTCAACGTCAGGCTTGAGGAGTTCAACGGCTTCTGCGGGGAAGTAGCTCAAACCTTGCGATTTGAGCTGGATTGTGAGCTTCGTTTGCGATGCCGCATCTCCGGTCAGTCCGCTACTCGCCAACGAGTTCTGTAACGCTTTCCTCGTCGTCTCGACCGTATTGTTCACCAGCGCGATTATCTCCTGACCCCACATGTCTCGAGGTCCATCAACCCTTGAAGACATGACAACCGGCTCTTCATCTTGCAACGCATCCTCCTGTCCCCTTTTTGATGGCCTGTAGTCCAAAGACATGTCAGTGAGATGCCTGGGGACAAGAGAAAGGGAATGGACGGGGCGCACCCAGGGTAGAAGTTGTTCGAAGAGGCTGCCAGGCCATCATAAAAGTCGGCACTGGTGTCATCCTCCCATTCATCGTCGTAGTGGGAATCGCTGCCAGCCATGGATGCTTACGAGCAGCCCCTGTCGCCAAACGGCTTGATGACAAGTCGAGACAACTGTCGGCTGTCCGGGCCACGTTCTGGGACGAGAGTCGACCAACGCGCAAGCTACCGGTCGTCCATATCCAAGGAGTATAGTTGTCGCAGCAGCACAAAACGAAAGCCAGCTGCTTCAGACACTCGCCCTAGCACAGAGAAACAAGGCGGATGTGTCGATGCGTAGACGCAGGTCGGAGCATTCCGAGGCGCTGTTCAGGCTGAGGCCGCAGTTGCTCACAACGATAAGCCTTGAGCCGCACTAGGCCTGCAAAAACAGGCGGAATATACTTTAACGCGCGCGGAGCATCACTCCTGTTTGTTCTCAGAATAACATCATTAAGGACTCATCTTTCGGCTGACACCCAAAGCTGTGTATTTATAAAACAGACTAGCTCACGATTGAGGCAACATTCGAGATTTGTGATGCCCGTCTATCTGTCTTGTCGAGACTTTGTGGCGATCAAGGCGAGCCCCGTGCATCAGTAACCGGGCGTATGGTTCGTGGAATTTGGCCCAAGAACAGGAGGCTGTCCAAGGTCGCTCGCCAGCACGCACATGGCTTCGAGTTTTATTATCACGAGCCTTCAACGGCTCGCTTGGTCATGTCATGCTTCGTTGGTGGAGAAACATTGATAAGCTCGGTGAACAGACTAAATTGTCAGGCAGTTGCACGATCAGTTTGATCTCGCTCACAATTAGAGCTTGCTGCTCAGATCATGTATTGTCCATCATTGGAGTAGGGTGGATTTAATGTACACAGGTGCGCCCTTCATACAGGCCAATTCCAAAGCCAATGCATTCCCCGCCTGGTAATATATAATACAATTGGTTGCCCCCAACGCCATGCTTGAACGCTCGAAAATACGTCGATCGGCCCAACCTCCTAGGCTTTCCCTTCAAAAAACATCTTCAAAGTCTTTCCGACCACCCCTTCCATCTCTTTGAATTCCTTCACCGCCGTACCCTTTAGCAGACGCTCCTTGATGTGCTTGACCAGCTCTCGAGCATCCTCTTCCGATACGGCCTTGCCCCTCCGCTTGGGTGCCAGGAATATTTCAACCTTCCTGCCTTCAGCTAGAAAGCCCTCGACTATTCCTAGGCGATGGTTCAGATCGTTCGCATCGACACCCCAGCTGAGTTCGAGCTCTTTGGGCTTTTTGGCGCCACCACTGCCGCTTTTCTTGTTTCTTCCCTGCTCTTGGAGGAAGTACTCCTTCCTGTCCAATATCTTGCAAACCGGAAGGCGTCCGCCCTCGCTGTCTTGCTGCGCATCCCCTCCACCCTCGAGGCCAACCTGGACAAGGAACTGGGCCTCGCGATCCATTCGCCGTAGTACGTCCCTGACATAGGCATGTTTCGGCGGACTTGCGCCTTGATCGCCCAGAAGCAAGATCCTGTCTGACTGAATTTCCTCATCTTTCGGGCGCCGGTCTCCTTGAGCTCCGTATTTGCGGAGAGCAGCATCGATCTGTCCTGCCGACGGAGGCGTGCGACGTGAGTTCTGACCGTAGGCGCTGGGGGCTCGGCTGGTAGATGATTGGCTCTGAGGATATGGGCTACCTCTGTACGATGATTGAGTGCGCGATTGTTGGTACAGGGGCCGATGTTGCGGCATATCGGTTGCGTAGCTCGGTGCCAGGAATGTGGAAATGCATGTCTGATTGCTGGTTGGGAAAAAGATACTGCGCAGCGCAGAAGCTGTGCTCAGTGAATGGCTACACCGCTGCATTTTCAGAAGTACCTGTAATGGCGGCTGGCGAAGACCAAGAGCTCTCACAAGAGGTAAATTGGCAAAAAGTCGTGGCGGAATTTCGGCGCAAATTATACCTTGGGGAGATCGCTGCACGCCAAGAATCTCGAACCGCGTTCGTCACTCGAGCTCAAGGACCTTGATGCCATTCCTGTGATAGGTACATCTGGCAACCTGAGCCCCCAATGTCAATTGTCATCGTGGACCTTGTCCTGATATCTGCTCTCTCTACGGTGAGCGGCTTGGTACGCTTTCTCGTATTTACACATGTCGATCTTTGTGTCCGCCCAGGCTCCAGTCTAGTCGTCGATATCTGATGCTCATACTGCATCGTCATATTACAAAGGGCACGAGACAGAGCCAATACAAGCATGGTCCTAGTTTGGTTCTCCTCCCCATCCCCTTGGTGTCCATACATGAGTGCTAATACAGCTAGCTCGGCCGATATAATCCCTCTCCGTACTTCCGGCGTTGGCGCTGCACTTCAAGCAAGAATGGTACGCGTGAAGCACCAGGGAATTATGGTTTTAGCCTTGGTATTGTGCCACGATATTGCGTCGCCTCGGATTTCGCTGAAAAGAATTTCCTTCATTGGCACTTTCAAAATCTGTGAATGGTGCGTACTTGCCGTCAGACGACACTCGACGTTCTGCTTTACCAATGAGCTTGGAAGCGGTAGCGAGCATGGTGCTCAGTGTCTCTGTCTCACAACATATCCGACCCACTCGCACCCGCCGTCAAGCGCGGTCCGGGTAGCACCAATAGCGGTTGGCTGAGCTGTCTTGTTTGTCAAGAGCAGCTCGGCAGTGGCGCATACGAGGACAAAAAAACGTGGAATGTAATGACGCCAGACACATGCGACTTTGCGAGGCATCCCATATGCACGAGTCAGGTAGGAAGAACTAGACGCGGCAGAGCCCTTCAACAATTTTGTAAAAATCCTTTGTCATCTGCTACTGCCTCCATCGGATTGTCCAACTTCTTTATCTCCTTCAAAGGCCAAATTCTCCAGGTGACCTTCCCTCGTATCAGTGCCAGTGGTATCGGGCCGTAGTCCCTTGAGTCCCTCGACCAAGGCAAGTTATCCCCAGCAACCCAACAGTGGCCCTCGGGCACTTGGATCATCATGTCGCTTTTCGAATCTGGGCTGTTGCGCATAACGTAGTCTCCGGGCATTCCAATAACTCTTTTCGATGCGCGCTCGCCGAGGAACAAGGGATGGCGGAACGACACGACGTCCCCAACCTCGACTCCCCGGCCTCGTCGATGCCATTTGTTGATCCACACGAAATCGCCCTCATTGTTGAGTGTAGGGAGCATCGATGGCCCTGCAGTCTGGGTGCAGCTGCCGACGTACTCGGAAAAAAGGTGGAATGCGCATGCGACCTGGACACCGCCGAATAGTCGCGCGAAGTAGCGTGACTGTTGGCCGTTGGTCAAGAAAGCGTGAGCATGTCTCCAGCCGAACACCATCATATGACCGGAGAGTCGGAGACGCGGAAGCTGGCTGTCTAAACGAGTGACCGGAAGAACTGTCAAAGTGTTAGCCAAATTGAGCTCGATTATTGAGCCACAGGAATTCGGAATCGACTCCTGCGCGCAAGAGCGGCGAGAGCGTGTGGACCATTGGACCGCGACCGATACACTTGATCATCAACCTATTCCTACGGGCACGCAAGTCCTTGAATAATACCGTTCATTGTCCCTACGGAGGTAAGTACACAGGTTCATTACCTGGCTGTCAGTGAAGAGAGACTGGTATGTCGTTGACAATGATATTGCTGGTGTGAACGCCCTCGATCTGGGAAGGGCGCACCCTTCAACTTGTGTAGGTGACTACACAGTATGCGTTTCAGACCGAGGGACGAAATATCGACAGGTGTCTAGTTACGGCTAGTTTACCTCCGCTTTAACAAATAAATGAAACCATATATGCAGAGAACCGCCGAGGCTGCAGTGAAGCCAACGAAGCTCGAGCGTCCTGAGTCAAGACTCGAGAGAGAGTTTCCGTATATCGTCCCCCTTGGGCTGCACCGACTATCACAGAGCTAAGTTCAAACCGTGTAGCCGAATTATTCCTATATACTATGTATTGCAGGCGGATTTCCACTGTTCATATCAAGACTACTATGGCCACTCAGCCTGCTATTATGAATCAATTTCTATGCCTGACAGTCTCAGTGCTATCGCTGGTTCCAGGCCACCTGACCGCCGAGCGACCCCACTTTTGGGGGATATGGCAGTGCATCTGGCGTATACAATGCTACAACCTGTTCGCTGGATGGCTTGCGGGCCATCATTCCCAAGGGTGTGTACCAGGATGAGGGAGGTATGTATGAGCCAAATCTGGCAGAGAGCGTTTGGGGGACGGAAAACTACGAAAGGTTGATGCGCATCAAGAAGGAAGTGGATCCTGCCAACACTCTCACTTGCCGCCAGTACATGGACTGGAACCCGAACCCTCTAAAACATTCGTGCTATCTGCATGTCTAGTGAGCTGGTTTGCGCCGTCGCGAAGTGCCGTTCAGATGGCAATTGAACAGCAAACTCCATCGAGGTGAGGTCGTTTTGGCGGATCAAGCAAGCAAAACGCTGGTGTTGGACAAAGCGCGGCATGGCGGCTCAACGTTCAACGTCTACGTATCTTGTTGGAAATTGAACATTCGTGAAGCCAGAACCGACGGCGGACAGAGAGCGGTCTTCACAAGGAGGAACGGCTCTCAAGGCGGGCTGACAGAAGTCGTTACGCATGTACTTTTCGCCCTCCTTCGAGCGCCAATTCTGTGAGCAGTGTTCTAGGTACGTTTGATAGTGTTGATAGACCTACTTGGGTAAATAGGCTGCTAATTGTCTTCGTCAAGATTTGTGTCAGCCCGCCTTGTCCTCGGTGGGTAGACAGCGCGGGCGCGCTAACACGAAAGGGGGCCTTTTGGGATCTCAGCACTTGGTTCGCCAAGGATGCTCACGTAGCTAAAGACATGTTCTGTGGCATGCGTTGACATGGTAGTGATTTCATCAGCAGCTTAGAGATGTCCAACATGATTGAATGTTGATGATGGTCGAGAAGGCAGCAGGCTGCAGAAGTAAGGTAACTACGTAGTTTTGACCTCTCGTACCGAAAATCATCCAACTGTGTTGTTGACAGCCATGTCAGCCAAGAAACCCAGATTCCACGACGCTTTCATCGTCCAGCCACCATGAAATGGCGTCCGGATCTGGACGTTTATATACGCAGGCGTTGAAGCACCGCACACGTCCAGGCCTGCATCCCTTGCAATGACGAACCGAGCTGGTCCGAAATAGTCAAGCACGCATTCCTCGCGTTGCCACGCGGCTGGGTTCTGCACGTCTGTCTACCATCTACTAATACTAAACTCGAACCTTTCGCGACAGTTTTGTCCAGAACCAGGTCATGGCTATCATGAAGATTCGTCCACAAGACGAAGAGACGCCGGCTGTTGGGCTGAGTGAAGTTACTGCCCCCGCACCGGTACAAAACGTTTCGCAGCAGGTTTCTTATCAGCCAGATTTCCTGGAGCCGATACGTGAATCCCAGAATCAGCCCACAGTGCCGGCTGCAGCGAAAACAAATGATGCAAAGGATCGAAGGCGCTCTCCGCTCCGCAGTCATAGAGGAAAGGCACGCCTCTTCAGCCTTGGTGCAAGGCACGCAAGTCGACAGGGCGCTCTTTCCAACGACGCAAAAGATGAAACGTACCAGATATCCGAGTCGACGACCAGAATCTTCACAATTGGGCACCTGATCCTATTTTCGATTCTCGGGACACTTGCACGGCTTGGTTTGCAAGCGCTGAACTCGTATCCCCAAGCGCCGGTGTCTCAAGGTTTGGTGTGGGCCAACGTCGGCGGCAGCTTCATTATGGGCTACTTGTCTGAAGACCGTATGCTATTCCGCCATGAATGGGGACATCCAAAGAACCCAAAGAGCAAATTTGAGAAGCCGGAACACGTGGATCCCACGGCTGAGAAGAAGCGACATTCGTCCGTCAAAAAGACGATACCATTGTTCATCGGTCTTGCAACCGGCTTTTGCGGCTCTTTCACGTCCTTCTCGTCATTCCAGCGCGATGTGTTCCTCAACCTCGCCAATTCGGTGGCACACCAAGGCCGGACGTACCCGATTCCCCGCAATGGAGGCTTCTCGTTTCTAGCACTCCTGGCGTCTCTAATCGTCACACCGTGCCTTTCGCTAGCGGCGCTTTCTGGTGGGGCTCACTTTGCTATCTTTACCGAAAGATTCACCCCGTCGATACCCTTTGTTGTCATGCGGGGACTGCCCGATCCACTACTCTCATTTCTCGGCTTTGGATGCTGGTTCGGTGCAGTCATGATGTCTATCTGGCCACCGGACCGGCCTCACGGACCTGCAAACGACCATCATGGCTGGGAAAGGGAGACTTGGCGTGGGCAAGCCATCTTTGCCCTAGTCTTCGCACCGGTAGGCGCTCTCACGCGGTACTATGTCAGTATGTGGCTAAATCCACGGATCGCAAGCTTCCCCGTGGGAACGTTCAGTGTCAACATACTCGGAACCTTACTGGAGACGATCTTCTATGATCTACAGCATGCGCCACTTGTGGGGGGTATCATAGGTGGTGGCATTGTCAGTTGCCAAATATTACAGGGCTTGCAAGATGGCCTCTGTGGCTGTCTTACTACTGTCAGTACATGGGCAGCGGAATTAAAGTCCTTGAAAAGAGCACATGCTTACATCTACGGCCTTGTGAGTCTTTTGGTCGGGCTCGGAATCACGGTCATCGTGATGGGGAGCTTGAGATGGACACATGGATTTGCGGCAGCGAAATGTCAGGTATAGATAGGTGCTTTAATCTCATGACGCTCCTCAGGTGCAGCAACCACTGTGCTGGTCAATAACAAATTGGAGTTTTGCTTTCCCATCGCCGCCGCACAGTCAACTGAGAGGAGGAGGAGGAGGAGGAGTACCTCCTATGGCGTGGCAGGAAGCACACTCTTCTCGTCGCAATAATCTAAAGTACAATTGCTGCACTCCTGCTCAACGCAAAGGTGGCAGTCAGAGAGGTTCGTAAACATCATAGGGGTCGCCGTATTTGTCCGGGCGTTGTGTACTCCTTAGCTGGTTTTGACAAGGGCTCTCCGTGTGCTGGCCAGATCTACGTAGCTAAGTACCATACCAAATACCCAAGCAGGTACCTCAGGGAGTACCTCAGCAAGTATCTCAGCAGCCCTCCGTCAGCAAACGCGCCTGTAAGACTGGCAAAAGCGCCGATACAATAGAGGTTACAGAGGTTGTAGCTTGTGCTGGCGCAAATTGAGTACTCTCATGCGAACTTGGTGCTGCGGCGTCTCTTATATATCGCTTCGGCCACATGCCACACCTTCCTCAAACAAACAGCTCCTTGGCTGCTACCACGGCGCGTAATACGTTCTTGTCCGCTGAGGACGATGCGCTTATCCGCGAAGCCGATTAGTCCCCGCGGAATGGAGGGAAAAAATTCCTTGGCGACGGCCGTTTTCCGGGAGGGCCCGAATCAAAGCCCTCGTCAACCAAAAGCACGGACACCGTCCCCACACTCCGCTTTAAGCTATACGAAACATCGTCGAGATCTCTGTCCTGTCAGAGCCTTCGAAGGAGCGCAAAAGGGTTGCTGCACAAAAAATGGCTCTTCCAGCTGGGCTCGAACCAGCGACCTCCCGATCGACTGTCGATTAACAGTCTATAGAAGATCAGTATTGGTTCATAGTTGGCTTTGATAGTGGGTAAACGCACCGGACGCTCTAGCCAACTGAGCTATGGAAGATTGAAGGTAATGTGCATCCCTCAATGTGCATGGTCCACTATTGAGTAAAGTCGCATTATAATCAAACGAACTAGTCCATAACGAACGTCAGAGCGACAGGACCGGCGGCATGAGACCATGACGGAGCAGTGTCCTGACAGCTCCTGCGCGATAGCGGGCCTCGTGAAGGCGCAAGGGGACCTGTTTCGAGAGAGATGGAGTGCTATATACGTCGAATAGTAGAGACCATGGAGTACGTCATGTTGCAAGCCGTATAGACCCTACTTACGCCGCCTCCTGTTCCGAGCCCCAAGGACCCAGCACTATTTGTCCGAGGCCTTTTATGCCTGCTTGTGCAATCGCCAGCTCTACCTACACGCGAGGTGGACATGAAGGAGAGGCACCGCCTATACCTGTCGACCTTGAAATGAGGCGCGTGGAAAGAACGCTCTGCTGGGCTTACGCTGCGACAAAGAAAAATCCGATATACAAAGACGGCTGCACTATGTATGTGTCGTAGGACCAGGAGTAATGCCTTTCTAGTTTCCTTTGAGTTACTGCTTATGACTGTCAGCTAGCAATTGGTCTGGATACTTTGCCGGATACTTGATCGAATGGACAACCGGCAGCGACTTCTTTGCGATATCCGCGATCGCTCACCCAGCCTCACCCAAGGCGGGTTTATTCAAAGTCGTTGCGTAAGCCTAGAACACTTACTTGCGCTACGACATTTACATCTACCTCGACAAACACTTCTCCAGGTACCTATAGGGGCTGAAACTAGCGTACTTTGTGAGGCACGATTGGGGATCGCTAGCTAAGTATTTAATACAGGATGCTGAGAGGTGTTCTCGACTGTATGTGCGCCACGACTTTCGATTACCTGCTTTGACCGGCCCAGTCCGGCTTGATCACTTTATTGCCCTATATTATGGGCAAGAATGGTCTTCGTCACGTTCTATTGGCCTCAAAACTCACTCGCGAAGGTAGCTCACGTAATTTCCTCGATTTTGCTGCGAGGCCCTTGTCAAGGCACTAGCAAGGCGGGTGGAAAGATCTCAGCCGGCGTCCCGAGCCGCCTATCTCCAGCTGTCGTTGACAGTCGCGCTCGCCGAACAGCTCGGCACGACATATATGCGATTTGGGTCCGCCTCCCAAGTTACACCGCCGTTCTGCTTAACAATAAACTTGTATTCCAGCGTTGTCCCCGCGGGCAATGCCACAGTCTTCGACCACAGTGGCTTCGAGCTGGTATACCCGTCCGCGGACAACAGCACCCCCTTATCTGTGTCCCACGTACCCAACTGTGTGATGTTTCCGACCAAGTAGACGTCCTGCCCAGGCTGCGTCGTCTCCAGCTCGTTGAAAGTAACGGCAATGTTCGACGCTGCGGCGGAACAGGTTGGGATGCTGGTGCATGCACCGCTCTTCGCCGTTCTGATCCCGGTGAATGTCGAGCCTGTGGCAGTGGAGTAGGAGCCGGTGTACGAGCTGGCCTGGCAGGTGGAAGGAAGGGAACTTGATGAGCTGGCGCCCCAGGACGCTGGCACGAGGCCCGCACGTCTGTTCGCAGCCGTGAGCAACGAGGCGTACGACCAAGTTAGATCCGCCGCAGAAAGCGGGCTCCCATTGTTCTTGTCGAACTGCTCGGCCAACGCGCCGTTCGAGGGCGTGTATTTCTCGACCACCGACATGTAGCTGTCAGCGTACGCCTTGACAGCATTGATCAGTGCCGAGAACGTCGCAGATGACTGCGAGTAGGTACCTGTGCTGATGGATGGAACGAGGTCTTTCCAAAAGGCTTGTGACGTGCTGTCGACGGTGATGCTCCCGATCTTGTTCCATTGATAGACCGCGTCGTAGAGAACTTCGGCCGCCGCGGCCGTGCAGATATACCAAGGGTTCCCGTTCATGTACGTGTCTTCTGGGTATCGGCCGATCGAGATGCCCTTCCCGGCAGCGATACCCGAGTTCAATCCGTAGATGGGGCGGAAAGAATCTGTGTACACCTTGTGGTTCGCAAGCATTCGTGACGAGCAAGGCTGGAAGGTGTTGGCGTCGCAAGACGTGGCCGATGGGTCAAAGGTATGGATCGATCCGAGCAGCGAGTCCGAGTCCTTGCCACTGCGGCCATCATTTGAGTTGATCTTGCTATCAATGTACGATCCAGTCCAGTAGTTCTGGAGTAAACAGAGGATCTGTGGGGCTTGAGAGGTGCATCCGTCGCACGTTCTGCCAATCGACTGTGCAAAGGCAGCACCTTCGGTAAGGGCGCGGTGTTGGACGGCTGTCGTGAAGAAGCTGCTTCCGTTGATTTCCTCCCAGAGGTCGAAACCTGTCTGATTCCAATTCTGCGCAACGTATGCCAGGTCATTGCTGATGATCGGCCAGAGAACGTTCTGTGCGGTTGAGGTATAGCCATTGCTGACCAGCCAGTTCCCGTATGCTATTATGGCGGTGGCGCGTAGTGCAGGCCCATCTCGCTGTGGTCGGCCCCAGTCGCCAGTAAAGGCGGAACCATCCGTGAGAAACTTGGGCTCGCCCAAGCCACCAGAGGAGAGACCACCGGATGGGTTCGAGACTTGTTGGAGGGAAGCACTGGCTTCGATGTAGGATTCGATATACGGCTGGAGTTGGCATTGACCAGAGAGGAATTCATCGACGAGGAGCTTCATGGTCAAAGCCGTATCTCTGGTCCAGATGTAATTGTAATCCGGGTTCGCCGTTGAAGGTGAGGCGACCACTTGTCCAGCTCTTGTACCTTGGGACTTGGAGCCACTTGGACCGAAATTATCGAGGACTCCCTGCAACGCGACCGGAGTCTCACTGCTCAGCCATGAGTCCAGCGATCCGCTTGCGCGAGCGGAAAGCAGCTTGTTCGGCGGCAGAGCCGTGATCGCTGTCGCCGAGAGAAGTATGGCAAGAAGCTTCATGGTTGCTGCCATGTCGATGTTGTGCTTGTCAAGAAATTAATGTGGACAGCCTGGGAGATCGCACTGAGACGAGGACCACGAAGAACAGGCGAGCTGCTGATATACAAGGCCACATCCTGAGAAAACAGTGGCGTGTTATGCCTAGCACGAGCGGCGGTACAGGCCGTTGTGCATTACATGGACCACAAAGACAATGGGTCAATCATGGACGAGATCCACGGTATACCTTCATGTTTCGATGATCCACAAGAGATCAGTACAACACTGCGAGCAACCAGACGGCTCCGAAGCCAATGGAAGAGCGGGCACCGTTCAATGGTAGATCAAGTCCGATGATGTACAGGTAGTCTTGACCCCACACAAGCCAGTCATGAGACCAGTCAGAAGTCACCAAATCCGCCTCCCCCGGGCGATTGCTCCAAGATGAGGAGGTGTAGTTGGGGGCCAATGAGGGGGTCTGAACAGAGGCAGATCATCGAAGTTCTGGCGCTTCGATGCGGCAACAGCAGACGAATCGGCTGCGGCGGCGGCGGTATTTGACTTTGAGCCGTTGATGTCAGGCGTGCAGAAGGGCAATTAAGGTGGTAAAGAATGTGTGGATGAAGGATGACTTGCAGACTCGGCCGGAGCGGCGCCCCTGAAACAGCCCAGTCGCCGACCTCCACCGCTGTCATCCAAACCCATCTTCCTCCATCTCCTCACATCGGCCTTACCCCTGCCTGCTTCGAAGATCACCGGTGGGGTACATGCATGTAAGATCCGTCCTTTCGCCATGACTTCTCTTTCAGGACTAAGCCACCCCGGCGGACAAGGCCAAAGGTTTTGCTAAAGGACCTTGCTTGCGCAATTTCTGACGGCGGCAAAGCAATCACGGGCGAAGTTACAGGAGTCCAACGCCTCCTGTAGGTTGTTAACACTATAATGAAACCCTCGCCTCTCGGATGTGTGTCCTGTGCCCTTTCTGTCCGGCTATCGATTGTAAATTGCCAGGATGATCTTTCCGACCACGCCATTCAGCATGCTGGCGCCGGAGTTCTGATCCAGCAAAATTTATGCTTATATGCGCCATTTCTTCGTTCGTTGATCACTTGCTTCGTTCCTCCGCTAGTCTGTTCTGTGAGCAGGGAGCTTGTTGTTCAATTCTTGCTTCCACCGTTGAGCGGTTCCGCTGGTTGGTAGGCACGGGTGTATGCACAAATCAGATCCTGTTTTGCACGCGGCGAAGGTCATTGTGCCCTTCGCTTTCGCCTGTGATCCCCTAGCATAAGAATTGATCCAAAACTCCTAATCAAGAAGCGCGATCCATATCTTTTCTCAAACACACAATACCGATCGCCTCGTACGGCCTTGCTCACGAAGCTCAAGATCATCATGTACGGTCTCGCTGTCGCTCTCCTGGCTTTGCCTACGGCTCTCGCAGCATCTGCAGCAGACTGGCGAAACCGCTCTATCTATCAGGTCATGATAGACCGCTTCGGCCGCACTGACAACTCCACCACCGCTCCTTGCGATGTGAACGAATACTGTGGTGGTACCTGGCAAGGTCTGATCAACGAACTCGACTATATCCAGAACATGGGCTTCACCGCTGTCTGGATCTCACCCGTCACTCAGCAGATATATGGCAGCACCGGAGACGGCGACTCTTACCATGGCTACTGGCAGAACGACCTGTATGGGATCAACACCAAGTACGGTACAGCGAACGATCTCAAGGCGTTGTCCGCAGCTCTACACAAGCGCAATATGTACCTGATGGTCGATGTCGTTGTCAATCACTTTGCCTGGGCCGGTCACGAGGATATCGTAAACTATTCGACGTACACGCCGTTCAACAGCTCGAGCTACTTCCATCCATACTGTGCCATCAACTATGACAACCAGACGTCGCTCAAGAAGGTATGCCAGGACTCTTTGATGCTCATGGAGTATTGCTGACAAATTCCAGTGCTGGATGGGAAGCGATTCTGGCGTCTGGCTCCCTGACGTCGACACCACCCAGTCCGTCGTACGCAGCGACTACAGCTCGTGGATCAAGAATCTCGTTTCGACTTACGGGATTGACGGTCTCCGCATTGACACCTGTCTCGAAGTCGAGACGGATTTCTTTCCCAACTTCCGATCTGCAGCTGGCGTGTACTCTGTCTGTGAAGCGGCCAACGGTGATCCAGCCGTCAACGAACCGTACGAGGCCGTCGTCGACGGTGTGTTGAACTATCCACTTTACTATCCGATCACGCAAGCTTTCCAATCAACGTCTGGCAACATCAGCAACCTCGTCAACAACGTCAACACGGTCAAGAACGGATTCAAGGATTCCACCCTATCGGCACCATTCAGCGAAAACCACGATCAGCCCAGATTTCCATCGTACACCAGCGACTTTGCCCTTGCGGAGAACGCCATCGCCTTTGGAATGCTGGCAGACGGCCCTCCAATCATTTACCAAGGCCAAGAACAGCACTACAGCGGCAACGGCGTCCCGAACAACCGCGAACCGATCTGGTCGTCGGGCTACAACACAAACGCCCAGCTGTACAAGTTCATCGCCAACGTCAATCAGATCCGCAATCATGCGCTGTACGTCGACAGCGGTTACCTGACGTACAAGGCGTACCCGGTCTACAACGACACGACCACGATCGCCGTGAGGAAGGGATACGACGGAAAAGCCATCGTCGCCGTATTTTCGAACAAGGGAAGTGGTGGCGCGAGCTACGCGCAAAGCATCCCTAGCACGGGATATTCTTCGGGCGCGAAAATCGTCGAGGTCCTGGGTTGCACGACTACGACGGCTGACGGAAGCGGCAAGATCAGCGTGGCAATGGGCGCTGGGGCGGTCAAGATCTTCTATCCGGCCGCACAGCTGACGGGGAGTGGCATCTGTGGTTACTGATCCGGAAGATGTGTGGCGCTTGTTGGCTGGAGAATCTGGGGCAGGGGCATTTGCACAAAACAGGGAGCGAGAATTGGTTTCGAACCATCTTGTACATAGCCTTGATTGTTGATGGTTAGGCATGGGGTTTCTTTACAGTATTCGTTCGTGTCAGGGTGCCTTTTAGATCTTATACATGTCCTCACTATCACCGCGCACTGTCTTGAGCAAGGCGGGAGAGAAGAAGTCGCCACCGACGTCCACTTCAGTAGTGTGGATAAGTAACTATCCAAGTGCCGAGCTAAACACCTAGACACGTACTTGGCCAAGGACCTAGCCAAATATCTGGCCTAGCACTTGGTTATGCGATAGGCATGTGGTGCAGTCGTCGAGACGAATCACCAGGGACGCCGGCAGAGACTCCTATCCACCCGCCTTGTGAGTGCCTTGACGAGGGCCCTCGTAGAACATTCCAAAGAGTATCATTTCTCGAGATAACAAGATGGTCATGTATATGCCGCAATGGCTGACGTATATTACATGATGTTTTCAGACATGACGAATGTAGCGTTGCGTGCAATGACATGTTCTATATGTAGTTGCAACTTTTGTTCTATGCCCAACCTGTTTTTATGCCGGAGCTTTGTAGCCGACCTCGGCGAGACCCTCCTCAAGCGCCTTGAGAGCGCGATCAATGTCATCACGTTTAGGGTCCAACTGTCTACTGTTAGCAATGAACAATGCGAAGTGCCTTCAATACTTACAATGCTGACACCCATGTGTCCAAATCGAATGTACTTGGTGGCAATTTCCTTGTGCAGGCCAGCTGCGAAGATGACACCCCTGGTCATCAACTTCGGCAGGATCTCGGGTGGCGTCAAACCCTCCGGTAAGTAGATGGCAGTCATCATGCTGGACTGGTTCTCTGGCTTCTCGGCCAGCTGCTTCAGACCCAGCTGTGCAACCTTGTGCTTGACTTGCTTGCTCACCTCCTTTTGCCGGGCGAAACGCTCGCTAAGCGGCTTGCTGGTGATCTGTGTCAAGCTAGTGTGCAAAGCGTGGACGAGCTGGGGGCTAGGCGTCGCAAAGTAGCTGGGCTTGTTGTTCTCGTAGTTCTGCATGATGGGAAGCCAGTTCTTGAAGCTGGCAAAATATGAAGCGGGCTTGGTCTTGCGCGCCTTGAAGCGCTCAATGGCATGGCCGGAGGCCATGGATATCGACAAACCAGCCGGGACGCCAATTGCTTTCTGGCTGGCAGTGAGTGCGAAATCGACGCCCCATGCGTCGAACTGAAGATCTTCGCCGCCGATACTGCAGACGCCGTCGACGATGATAAGTGTGTCGGGCGATACGCGCTTGACCAGGTCGGCAAGCGCCTTGATCTCTGAGAGTACACCGGTGGAGGTGTCTACGTGTGTGACCGTGATAAGCTTGTAATCCTTCTCCTTCAGAGCCTTTTCGATCTCCGGCAGCTGAGGTCGGTCGCCGATTGCGCCTTTGAGCTGCGTGGCGTTGACGCCGTATGTGTCGAAGCAGTCGGCGAAAGAGTCGGCAAAGTAGCCGCTGTGCAAGACCAGGACGTCTTCGCCACGCTCAACTAGGTTTGCAGCGACGAGGTCCCAGCCAAGAGTGCCGGAGCCGGAGAGGACGAAACCTTGGGCCTTGGGGTCGGTGGTCTGGAAGAGCTTGCGCAGCATCTGAAGAGTCTCGCTGAAGCACTTGACGAAGGGCGCTCCGACATGAGACTCACTGTTTTTGTGTCAGTATGCACGAGAGGGTCAATGGTATGGCTGAGCAATAAGTATACATGCGCTCGTCGAGTACGTATTCGCATGACGTCGAACACAGTCAATCGAGGGGTAGTAGTAACGATGTGAAGATTGTAAGGGTAGAGCTCACCTGTAATGGGACATTGACTGCAAGACGGCATCGTCAAACTCGACTGGACCTGGAATCAGCAGGGCAGGGTGGGGTGCTTGATTCGACATGGTGGCGTTGGACTGTCGCTGTCTCTGCTGCTGCTGTCTGATGTCGTTGGCGGAGAGGGGCTTTGGATCGTAGGGAGTGTAGTCGAGGTCGTCGTTGGGCTGGGAGTTGCGCAGGGTGGAGTAGGGAGAGTTGATTTCGAGAGACGGACGGCCGTCGAGATGCCTGGAGATGAGGCTTAATCGTTGACGAGGGGTCGCTGCCCCGGTTGACGGAGAAGCTTTGCTAGTCGTCGTCGGTGCGGAGGGAGCCGCGGAGCGCATGACGGACGCGGTGGCAGTCAACGCCCGACGCATCTGAGAGGGAATCCGACCAAGCCGCTAGTCTTCTGGGTTCTACAGCAACCTCCTGCAGCGAAGCTTCTCAAGGTAGTGCCACTTGGTGTTTGCTTGGGACGACTCGCCAGGATGGCAGCAAGGCACGCGTCTGTTGATGCGAGAATCTCGCTCCGACGCCGGTGCAGGATAACGATGACAACGACAACAACGATCTAGGAGGTCAATGCTGGACAAGCGGAAGAGACTGACAAGACGTCGCCTCTTATATGGCACGAATTTCGCCTTCGCAGCATGGAGCTTTTTCACTTGTGCCCGTCTGATGGCAGATGGCCGACATCGCGACGCGTCTAGATCCACGCTTCCTTCTCCGCATTTGCTGACTCAATTCTTGCATCCGGTCTAGCTTCGCACATCATCCCATGCTCACCACCGTCCCGACGTTGCATTCGAGCATGCCAGGCAATTGCCATGATTGTATTATATAGTGATCTGGATGCCTCGGTGGAAGCCATACCGGCCACCTCACCATCATAATCATCTTACTGCTGTGTCCCACGATTGCTGGAGTAGCAGAAGCCACATCAGGACCCCGGTGCCTCGCTCGACATCGCCGACAATCAGCACTTCTTCCTAGCCTATACCTATTCTGAGCTCTGTCACGACATGTGGCTGATTCACAGGCGGAGCAACGCGGGCTGACTGAAGTCGCTGTGCAGGTGCTTTCCTACCTCTCGAAAATGCAACACCTGTGAGTTCTTCTACGGCTGCGCAAATGGGCAAATGCAGAGCTATACACTTAGCTAGTAATATTGGTAGCCTCACAGATATTCTCGACACTGTTTGCGGGCGTACTGAGGTGGTTGGGTGATAAACTGTCTCGGTCAAGACTTCTGTCCGCCCGCCTTGGGAGCTGAGCGGCCTCACTAGCTATGCACGCTTCACCGCAACTTGGGCCATGTCCTCGGCACGGACAATATGGAGCGTGGGTTGCACGGCATCATGTTGCTTATTCTTTCGAGTTCTAGCTGCATTTTGTGTTTGAAAAATTGTAATATACACGTTCAGAAGTCGTCATTGGACCACGAAGGCCGTGTCATGGTTCTTGATCAGCATCGAATTGTCCAACACGCTGCCGTCCACGGAGTTGTAAAAGTTGACCTCCATGTGGGTCCGGTTGTGGAACGTGAGAGAGCCAAAGCCAAAGTTCTCGTTGTATGCAAACTGGTTGCCGGTGGTGGTGGGCGTAATGTCTGAATGTCCTTCAATGTTGCCAGGGCCGCCGATGATGGTATACATCGGAGCCTTGGGGTTGTTCATGCCTGCCGGATCCACAGTCCCATTGTAGATGGGCGCGAAGCGTTGCAGGTTATGTACGTGGCCGAAGGCTCCTAGATCGACTCCATACTTGTAGAACAGCCCTTCGAAAGCGGTCCGGCATGGCACACACCCAGCGCTCTTGCCGTTGCTGTACCACGGACGATGGCCGGCAACGATAAGCCATGGTGTGACGCTCCGGTCCACACTCGACAGATCGGCCTCCAGAAACTGAAGTTGCTGGTTCAACGAGCCGAAGGGTCCCTGGTTGAGGTGGGCAGATCCACCAGGCTGGTCAGGAGCATCCGGAAAGTCGGTCTCTGTGTCAATCATCACAACGTGGGCCATGCCGTAATCAAAGCTATACCAGAAAGGCGGGACAGCCAGACCAGCCGCCTTGCTCCGGGCTGCAGCCGCAGTTGAGTTGCTACCACTCAGCGCAAACGCCGTGGGCATCATGCCGTTGAAGCGATTCTGGAAATCGGAAAAATTCGATTGACCTGCGGGACACAGACCGGAAGTGTAGGGGATCTCCTGACAGGTGGCCTCATGATTACCTGGCGAGACCATGTACGGCTTTCTGCCAGAGATGGGGGCAAGCTGGTGGTAGAATGTCTCTATAATTGCCGTGTACGCATCCTTGCCGTCAAGATAGTTTGTGATATCCTCAATCCAGTCGTCAGCATACGCAAAGTCACCTGGATGGATGATGAGTTCATAGTCGTCTGCCGTCGCTGCCAAACGCCCGATGGTCGTATGGTTGAGAGCGGGGTCCGTGCCTGGAATCTGGTCGCGTTTTTTGGTTGTAAATCCGTCTTTACCGTAGACACCGAGGTCGGCATAAGTATTCATTGTGAATGGCGTGGTGTCGCCCGCTGCACGCCCGCTCATGAACCAGTCTGTCGACGAGTTCGTCGAGCCAATTCGGTAAACTCGACTAGGTCAGAAAAGATTTGTTTGACCGAGACATGATACTCACAGTACTTGGTAGCAGGTTGAAGGTTTGGCAGGACGACCAAGTTCGACCATGTTCGCGAAGTATCGTATGTGATGGACTGCTTCGAGCATTGTGTTTGCGAGAGGTTGTTTTCGTCTGTACTGTACTGCACGCAGGGCTGCTTCTGCTGCTCATATGTGTTCCATGCCACCGCGACAGCTTCAACATGTCAGCAACAGTCTCACCATAGACGAGGACACAAGACTCTCACACCCAGGGCCATTCAACGATATGCGCTGTTGAACGGGAGTGCTCTTGTCGGACGGTTCAGCCGGCAGGGCGATGCCTGCCTGGGCAAGGCCTGCACATGAAAATGCAACGAGCGTCGTGAGTCCCAGCATTGTGCCGAAAGTCAATCTTCACAGTGTCAGAGTGAGCGACGAGAGCGTGCCTTGGGAAGATGTATCGGGATTCAAGGCATCTATGTATTGACCACGAGGCCCTCACTGCCACCCCCGGGTGGCTTGTGTTCTCCATGGGCCCGGTGAGACTGCAGTGAGCGATCTGCAGGCACGTTCCGCGGCCCATCGTAGCATTGGTTAGGGGTTGCTGCACAACTGGTCGGGGTCGGACTTCTGGAAGACGTGCACTCGGGGTAGCTTTCGCGTGTCAGCCCAATGGAACGTCCTGCAATGTCCATGACCTGGCTGCGGAGCGAGTCACGTCGACAAGCGACCTACTTGATTGCGTACATCTCCCGCCGCCCGCACCTTAATTAAGCTTGCTCCGACCTCGATTCTGGAGCGATTGTGGAGACCATGAAGATCCGTCCGACCCGGCCAACAAGCGGGTCTAAAACATTGGTGGACAGAAGCCGTTGTGCGAACACCTTGACATTCAAGTGTCGACGCAGCGGCCCACCCAGGATATTCCTGAGTTTACGAACGGGATGAGAATACACGTGGTCGTGTTCTTACCTGCTTCAGCAATTGCTAATATTTGTAACACAAGTGACCGCCAAAGTAGATGAGAAAGGACGTGCACAACGGCTTCTTCAGTGGCGCACGGTGGGCGCCCGAAGCCGATGTGTCGCACTTTGGGCGGCCGCAACGGTGTTCGAACATTGAGACCAGCTCATAAGCGGCCAGCAATGAATCCTTCGCCCGTTAACAAGCCTTGCGGTGATCCGTGGACGAGCAATACTGGCTGTTTCTCCGTTACATGCGAGGATTGATCATCGAGACCGGCGCACAAAAAGAAAATCCGCCTTGACCTTCCACTTTCGTCCATTTTGTGTTTCTCCCTCACGTGGCATGGGGCAGTGGTTTTATTTGCCAAGTTTGGCTCACGTAGTTTGAGGTCGTTAAGGCCTCGTGTTACTCACGGCCATGATCAAGCTGAATTGTATCTTTGCTGAGCGCAAAATCTAAGTTTCCGGCCTGGAGGACGAAAGACAAGAAGATGTGAACTGTGCGTCGCACATGAGACATCGAACCCGACGAAATTCAACAGATATCGGCGGCTCTCATGGCTTCGCTTCTTTTCGCTCTATTCTTTGTTTGAATACCAGTTCCGGGTATGTTTGTCTGTTATAGCTGTTAGGTTGAGGCACACTGCCCGTTTCTTCTGTCAAGATCCAATTGCTGCTGGCCTCGACATGGCCGAGTGAATTTCGTCACTGACTCTGTATTGCGCGAGTTGCCGACAACCATGAAGACGCAAGAAGTTGCTATATACACCAAAGTACTGACCAGGAACACAACAGCACCAGACTGCTCGCAGCCGGGTACCCGGCCAAGTAGCCGGTCAAGTATCCTGCGGCAGAAACGAACAACTGTCAGGCCACGTTTGACTTTGATATACTTGAGCAAGACCTGAAATGTAACGTACTTTGCGCCATTGGCCTCGTATCACGCCGGACCGTATGTTTCGTTTCGTGATATTCTTTTGATTGGCAAACCATTCTGGGCGCCGACTTAGGTTCAAATCCGGGCTTCAATTTGTTGTGGGGTGGCGAGCTGGCAAATTCTTCGATACTGACAACAATGTTCCGCACAATTCCTTGTCTGTGCCATGTACAAGCAGTTCAACGGATCGTCGTCATGGGAGTTTCGTATAATCCGACACAAAGAGTCTGTTCACCGCATTGGATCCATTGCCAGAAAGCCTACAAGTAGCCTCCTCGACCACCTCCAAATGGTTCTCGCTCTCCCAGGGGTTCACCACACTCACACTGCACAACTAACACCACTGATTATCATTGATCCAAAAGCACTGATAGATCACGAAAAGCCAGTCTTTTCCAAGTCTCTCCAGACTCTACATCAAAAATGCCTGACACTTCGGACAAACTTGACCTTTACCTCTTGATTATGTCTGCGCCAGCGCGAGACCAAGCGCAAGAGGAGCCTTCTGCAGATTACGTTGATCCTGACTCGGATCTTTCTGAAGCCCAGAAAGAAGCCCTCCGCAAGTTTTATGCCAGCCTTATGCAACGGCGAGACCCAGCGCAAGAAGAGCCTTCTATGGTTTAGCTTGAGACTGATGCGGAGATTTCGGAGCCCACGAAAGACACCGACTCCTTGCTCGAAGGCGATTACGACGACGACGCTGAGTACTTCGATGAAGCCCTTGTACGACGGCGAGTCCGGCGAGTACGATGAGGAGGCTTTGTACGAAGAAGAACCTGCGTTCGTGGACTTTTGATGAGTACGCGGCTTACCTTTGATCGCGTGGATGAACCTGAAGAAGTCAAGGAAAAGGACGGCTTTGAATGCGTGGACGACGTTGCCTACTCGATATGCACTGAAGTTGCCAGTCATGGACTGGGGACAGGCTATGCTCCAAGGTGGGCTTGAGTGCTCGCAGCGCTCATTGCAATCTAGTACAAACTACCTTAACCCTGATAGCGTTGACGCTGATGCAATTGCGGTGTGTACAATTTAACGACGCTCTCGAAAAGTTCGATAAACAATAAATGAACTCCTCAAGCCAATGTCGTCCTCGCCTGTCTTTATGCAAGATAAAAGACCCAGAAAACAAAGACCAGGAGACTCCATTCTTCAATGAACGAAATAAGCCTGCGGGCAGTCGAATGACAACGTTTCACCACGGTCAAACTCTGCTGGCGTGAGCTGCTGTGATGAGATGTTGTAGATCGAGCGAAACGAACCGTGCACGATCTCATATGGTAATCTAACCAGTTTTCTCAAACAGCACACAAAACGGGCAAATCCAAGACCATGTCAAACCATGTCGCGCAACGTTCTTCAAATATATGATTCAATCATGGCGCCGAGCTAGAGTACACGCCATCCCATATGCAACAGGAAAAAAAGTCCCTCGCTCTAATAGTAGTAGTTCTCTTCAGGAGTACGTCCTCTCATGAATTTTGGCTCGCTGCCGCGGACGTAGATGTCCTCATAGAGAATCTTGGGTGTAGGGTCAGGCACTGCCATCTCCTCAGCAATCTTGACCTCCTCATCGACGTGGCTGCGAGCGTCCTTGTCAATCTGCTTGAGCTCATCCTCGGTTGTGACTTCCCAGTCAAGCAGCTTCTGTTTGAGACCGGCGATTGGGTCGTTGTTGCTGCGCATACGCTGGATCTCCTCACGAGTACGATAAGTGGTACCAGGATCCGACATGGAGTGACCACCGTAACGGTAAGTAACGTATTCGAGGACAAGTGGTCCGTGTCCATCCGTGGTGTGCTGCTTGCCGTACTGGACTGCAGCCTTGACGGCGAGGACGTCCATTCCGTTGACCTTGAGACCGGGGATATACTGGCCGCGCTTGTAATAGTCGGTGAGGGCAGATGAACGAGCAGCAGAAGTACCCATACCATACTTGTTATCTGTTGTTTGATCAGCAAGTCAACATCTTAAAAAGGTGAATAACACATACTCTCGCAGCCGAACAAGACAGGAAGCTTCCAAAGCTTAGCCATGTTGAAGGCTTCGAAGACCTGACCCTGGTTGCTTGCACCATCACCATACAGGCAGACAGTGGCGTGCTTGGTACCCATGTACTGTTGAGCAAAGCCTAAGCCAGCGCCAACGGGGACCTGCGCACCAACGATACCATTGCCGCCGTAGAATCCCTTTGCGAACATGTGCATGGATCCACCCTTGCCGTAAGCAATGCCTTCTCTCCTGCCCAGCAACTCTCCGATGATGCTGCGCACGCTTGCGCCTCTCATTAAAGCGAAGCCGTGGCATCGATAAGCGGTGATAACCGAGTCGTCGCGGTGGATGGCATGTTCGATACCAGTTGCAACAGCCTCCTGACCGGTCGAAAGATGGCAGAAACCGCGAATCTTTTTCTCCTTGTATAACCTGTCTGCGGCCATCTCCATTCGTCGGATCGCCACCATGTCCCAGTACATCTTCTTCAATTCCTTCTTCGTGGTGGCAAGTTCGTAGGGAGGCGGATCAAGCTCGTATGTCTCAAAAGCTTCATCTGACAACCGTACGTTGAAAGGCTTATCATCTTCCTATTCCATGTCTTAGCATTCTTCGCGGTCCTTGGTCGCATCGATGATTGTTGAATCGGAAGCTTACATCTGGCACCTCCGACTTCTCGGCGTGCGACGATGCGGCATCAGTTGTGACTGATCTCCGGGCGAGGACAGCCCGCGGCTGTATCCTCAGAGGCAGCGCACGCGCTGGTCGGAGAGCTCGCGCGTACATGGTATGGCAGGTGAGTGGAGGATGGGAGGGGAATGGAGAGTTTGGCGGATACCAGCTAGCTGAAAACAAAGTTGGCGAGCTTCCAGCTTTGGGGATCAACCGGAAGCTGTTGGGTCGGCAGGCGAAACCGGCGGAGGAAACTGAACGCTCGCCAAGACTTGCCGTTTCCACCCTTGACTATCCTGGCCGGCAGAGTCGGCTCGTTGCCAGAATAAAATATAGCCCGAGACGCGTCTGCCAGTCAGTTAATCATCCGATATGGGACACGGTCTAACAATATTTATGAACGAAGATTTCCGTACATTGCAAGACTCATGTCATCGCGATCGTTTGATCTGAGTTTTATGGCCACTTTCACTTGTTGGTATACTCAGATAAACATATTCCCCAGCACCTTGTCACGGCAACCTCAACAATCTGTCTAGATACACCCTGATGGATACTTGCCGTGCCTCGAAATGCAGCATAGAAGCAACCATGAGCTCCTGGGCCCCCCGATGCTGACCTGATAAGATAGAAAACCTCCACAAAATCTACCGCGAGTGATGGATTATCCCATCGTACAGAAAATCAATCGGAAGGCAAGGACGTCGAATGTCCTCAACCAGGAGGTCTAACTTTGATTCATTTCCTGCTTTTATCATTTTGCCCGACCGCTTTCCTTTCCCACCAGAGACCTTGCAATGTCGATTGTCCAAATTGCTGGGCCCTCGAAATCGTTGCTGCCGTCCGTGCCGTTCTGAAACCGGCTCAACTCGTCATGTATCGTGCTCTCTATCGTCTTGACAGCGACCTGGTTGCTTGTAACCGTTGTCCAGCCATTCGTCCAGCCCAGAAGGAAAACACTCCTGTTGATGTCACTCAACTGGCCTGAAACCCGACCGAGGATCCTGGGTGGAATGGTGGAAGTGGTGTTGATCCCATCATCGATGACTGTGACAGGCAGAGGGAGCAAAGGCACATGGTGCACGCTCAATTCAGCCAGCTGCCGGCGAAGATCGTCGGCAGGCTGGCTTGAAGAATTCTCGGAACTACCGTTTGACTCTACACCAAACAGTAGGCGAGCCCGCTCGTGCTCAGCAGGCGTGCCAATTATCTTTACAATGTCCCACATGCGTGCTGCTGACCGGCTGGATGTAACCAGTCTTTCTACATTGCGTAGCCCTGGATACAGAATCTGTGGTAGTAAGGGAGTGGCACGTTCAATCTCAACCTGGTACGTCAACGAAGGGTGCGGCTTGTCAGGAAGAACCAGAGTATCGACGTTGCCATGGCTCAGATCCGAAATCAGCGCAAGCAACACCGTGCAGTCTAGATTGACAACTTTGGTCATGACCGGTCGAAACAATGGCAGCATTTGCTCAAAGCATAATGACTCGTGAACATTCGTGTCAGATGGTAGGGCTTGTTTTCCGCATTGCAGTTCCACACCAGCATCTCGTAGTTCTGCCAAAATACCATCAACCGCGCTGTTGGTTCCAGGCTCAATGTTTGGTAGTACAAGACGTGCCTGCGGGTGCTTGAACTGGACTCTGGTCGCCAAGGATGCTTTCTTCAAGCCGTTGGCAACTCTGACAAGTTCGAGCTGTCCTTCATCCTCATCGTCATCACTGCTCTCCTCGACCTTGGTGATTGGTTCAGCTCCTTCGGCAAGGATCTTTCTGCCTGCTTGATCATCATCGCTCGAATCGTTCCATTCATCTGCTTCCCAGCCAGCTTTGGCCTTCTCGAAGAGTAGTTTTGATTCGGTGACCGTCGACACCTTGATCCAGAGTAGCCCCTCTTCGGCCACAACATCGACCAGAGCACTTTTCTTCTTGTGTTTGCCTTTGGCGGCAACGCGAGAGGACTTGTTCCAGTAGAAGCGCTTCTGCAAGCCTGTCAACCTATGTGATAGCTTCGCCGTGTTCCATAAGGCTTCGTAGAAAGGTAAATTCGATGAGCGGAGATTGTGTACTGTACGAGACGCGGTTTGGTCCGCTTGTGCTAGTTTAGTCAAGGATTTCTCCTCGGACTGCACGGCGCTCTTGAAGTGTCGGATATCAATTGACTTGCATTTTCGGGAAGCAGCAAAGTCTTGGAAGGAGACGATCTCGCCCAGCAGATGGCGGCAACGGTCGAGCAGGTCGGTGGCGGCAGGGGTTGGCTCGTAGACCCTTTCCTTGCCCGTGCTCCTGTCAGTTCGAACGAGGTCCATGTTTTGTGTGCTATTTGTGGGGGACCGCACATGACACCTAGTCAGCCGGCTGAGGCTTTGCTAGGTACGGATCTCGTGACACCAAGCAATTATTTGAGGGCTGAGATCGGGCAGCCGCGGGGCGCTAGCGGTCGAACTGAGAGAGCCTGGGGAGCTCATTAGGGGCATTAGGGGCCTCAACCTGAATACTTTAGTGGACACGGCGGCCCCAATGGGCGGCCCAGGGGCCTGCATCGTGGCCAGAAGCGCCCAGCCTTGCTTGCAGCCCGATGACGCCGGTGTCAGCACCCTCATCTGAGGTTCTTGCCGACGCGAGGCTGAACAAAGAAGGGTGGCGTCGCAATCGTGTATATTGATAGCACGCAGGGGCCGAAAACTCCCAGCGGGCTCCGCTGCCGATCAAGCGGTCTAATTTCAGGACGATGGTGCATTGTGATTGGGGCCCACACTCTGTGCAACCGCTGTTTCGCTGTAAAGTCGCATCTTCAGGCACGCACCAATGGCAAGTCAGGGGACAGACTGCGAAATCTTGGGCGTTGAACTTTCCAGTGCCCATACACGACGAAGGCGGGATTCCGGGACGCTTGACCCCCTTCCTCCTCCGCCATTCCAAACTCCAAGCTGCTTCTTGGACTTGCAAACTGCACCTCCTCGCCAACAACTCAACAGGAAGTTCTCTCCTCACAAGCGCCTGTGCTTCCTCCCGGCTTGCTTATCCGTTACTGTCGCTCTTGTTTGGAATCGATTCCCTGCTGACCGGCGCAACGATCCTTGCGACATCTGCTGACAGCCGGAGCCACGCCTGCCAGCCCACATTCCCTGCCATCTCCAGACACCTACTTCACCTCCCCCAGCCGACCTGCTAGCCACCTACTGGCTGCCAAGCACAGCACCGGCCGGTCCGGCCTTCACTTCTACGGCGATAACCCTTCTCATCCTGCGCCAATACACCATCTCTTTCTAGTCATTATTTTCCAGTTTCAACCGGGCTAGCTCCACGCATGTCATCTTTAGCAGCGCTTACGCCGTCATCTGCTGTCGCTTCGATCCCCACGCCTCCACCGGATGGAGACAATCGCTCAATCTTTCGGAAACCCCTCCCTTCTGGTCCTGCCATGAATCAGCACCTGCAACACAAGTCGCATACCGCCGGCGGCATCGTCAGCGTCTGTCCTGACTGCGGAACAGACGTCGTACATCCGTATCTCAAGGACCTACAGCAAGCCCAAGCGCGCATCGCCGAGTTGGAAGAGCATATCCAGACGCTAACGCTGCGCGCAACAACAGCGAGTAAGGCATACATCTGACGCATTCTTTGCGCCAACAACGGGGCTAACACTGCGTAGTGGAGAAAGCGACCGAATACGAGACGTCCCTCAGGCGCATGAACAGCATGTCGAGCGCTGGTCGTTCGACACCATATCCGACAAGCTCACCCTCCGGCGATGCGCAATCACCACCATCCCAGATGGCCGCGCCAGTCTTAGCTTCGCCGGAACGAGCACCTTCGCGCGGCGCGCTATCCCGACTACTACCGACGCGCATGCCATCGCTGCGCTCCACAACAACTTCTCCTGCTCCCAGCACCACTTCATCACAGCCGCCAAGGACAGCGGGCCGGGTACCAGACAGCGCATTGCCCTTGGAGCCCCCGAAGCAGTTTCCGTTGCTGTCGCGTACCCCTCCAACGCCTATCAATGGAGCCCACGCTCGACCAGCCGGCGCATCTCAAGCTATAACGTCAGATTTGCAAGCACGCCTGGACGAGGAGCAAAAGTTGCGACGGGTGGCCGAGGCAGAAGCAGAGAAGACAAAGAGCGAGATTGAAGATTTGACAGAGAAGCTCTTCAGCGAGGCGAACAAGCTGGTCGCGGACGAGCGCAAGGCGAGAGACAGACTCGAGAAGCGAGTCGAGGTTTTAGAACGCCGAGATCAAGAGAAGAACAAGAGACTTGGAATGTTGGACATGCGCGTACAAAGAATCGAGAGAGTACGGCAAGTCCTGTCGGAACAGGTAGTGCCGGATCCGAAAGATGCCCGAGACGACAGAGATGCAAGTCCGAGCGTGGATGTGCGAGCGTGACGATTGCAGCCGAGTGAATCTACGTTGGATTGAAATTGGACGCGGACAAGGGAGGCAGCGTTCAATGTGACATGACTTGATGACGTCTATATTTCTACCTGGTTATTGTCGCACATTGGCACGTTATGTACATATTGGATTCTGAGCCGCCATGCGGGCCGTGGGCATTGTTGGAAACGAGCTTTGAACGTGGCCATTGGTGGCATTGGTCGTAAAATTGGCCATGCTTATGTTGGAAAGCCATAAATGGCGGATTGACTATGAAGTAATCAATGCGTGGATTCAAGAAATGTGGCTCTCCTTGATGATTGAGCTAACCTCGTTTTTGCTTTGATAGACAGTCGTTTAGGCATGCTCGTTTCAACCTTGGCACGAAATCCATTACGCGGAGAGTGGCATTGATGCTTTGCACCAGAAAGGCGGAAGGTAAATTTGGCAAGTTGGAACAGCTGTCATTTCCCTCAAGTACGCTTCCAACACTCAATCGCACTGTCGGTTCTCTCGCCTTGGTATCATTTACATGCAGCAGCTCCTTCCTCCCCTACCAACAGCAAGCTTTGAAGAGTGTACACGAATGGCAATGCAATGTCAAATACACAACCGAAAAATGAACGCATCCTCAATGCTCACATCTTAGCCCCGAGTCACAGCCTCGCGTTCACGATATCGTAAAAGGCCGGCTTCAAGCTCGCGCCGCCAACCAGGAAACCGTCAATGTCCGCCTGCTTGGCCAGCTCCGGCGAGTTCTTCTCGTTGACGCTGCCGCCGTAGATGATACGAGTCTCGTCGGCCGCCTTCTGGCTCACCTTGTCCGCCAGCCACTTGCGGATCGCGGCGTGCACCTCTTGAGCCTGTTCGGTCGTGGCGACCTTGCCGGTGCCGATGGCCCAGATGGGTTCGTAGGCGACGACGATCTTGCTCCAGTCCTTGGTTTCGTCGGCGATGGCGGCGAGCTGGCTGGTCACCACTTTGATGGTCTCGCCGGCCTCGCGCTGCTCGAGCGTTTCGCCGCAGCAGAGAATGACGCCGAGGCCGGTGTCGAGCGCGAGCTTGGTCTTGCGGGCAACGAACTGTACAGTTTATAGATCAGCCAATTGCTCCCTCCCCCTCTTCTCATCTGCAATTGTGGACAAAGGTCTCGGCGGTGGCAAAGTGGAGGCTTCGGCAGCCTTCAAAAGCCCATATCACCGGGGGAAAAAGAATGTCACAACCCACCTTGTCGTCCTCTCCCAGAATCACCCTCCTCTCGCTGTGTCCCAAGATGACCCACGTTATTCCGCTGTCCTGCAGCTGTGTGGCGCTGATCTCGCCCGTGAAAGCACCGTTCGGCTTGTCGAAGACATTCTGCGCCGCAACCTCAATCTCCTTGTTCAAGTGCTCGCGGCAGAGGAGCAGGTATAGTGCCGGCGGCGCAACCACGACCTCTGTCTTGTTGTCGAGCTTGGCACCGTTTAGGCCGGCGACGATGTCGTTGATCGACTTGATAGAGCCGTTCCTGTGCGTCAGTATGCGTCAGTCCGGGAGATTTGAATATGAGTTGGAAAGGGGGTTCTCGGGGCGAACTTGGGTACATCTTGAAGTTGCCGCCGACGAAGAAGCGGCGGGCAGCCATGATTGCGGTAGGAGCTGGAGAGAGAGGTAGATAGATAGAGGGAGAGAGTGATAGAGAGCTTGGCACAGGAATTTCTTGGAGTTTCGGTCAATTGACAGGACGGAAATATGTTGAGCAGAAAGGGACTGATGTTTTACAACGACCACTGCTGCTGGCGGGGTTCCGGAGCTTCCCGAGCAGACTTGCCCGTCATCCGCGGGGCACCGGACGCTTTGCAGCTTGAGCCTCTTCGAGGTAGGTACCAAGCTCACGAAGCTTCTTTATGTCTACCGTATGTCTTACGTCCATCGAGGCACGCTCCAGATCTTTGGATCTTGCTGAGACGCTGGGGAAATTCAAGCGCTTTGAGTATTACGATCGCCCTACGTATCAATGGGAACAATTACGCGCACAATTACAATCGCTGGTCGCGAAGAAATTACTTGTAGGAAAACGACCGTGGGACAGCCAGGCTTCGTCTATATAGTCCTCATCAATTCCACCCATTCATGCCGTCGCTTCAACGTGCGCGAGCGTCGTTTCGTCCTCTGCCCAGATCTCGACATTTAAGGTATAGAAGCCTTTTTGGAAAAAGGCGACAGGAGACGCGATGGAAGCGGTAATCTGCACCCGTTCAAAGTGCCCGTTCTGCCTCTCCTTGAAGTCGAGATGCCGATGATCCTCTTGGTATATGACGGTCAATCCGTCCCCTAAATCATCTGTCACAGGTTCCCGCCATGCTGTCCCATTTCGGACAATTGATATCCAGGTATTCTAGACCGACCCGGTGGAAGGTAGAAAGAGACCGGCGAACTTTCGTCGGCTTGGAGCGCCTCATGATCTGCGTGAGGAGACATGTGCTATGCCGTAGTTGGCCAAATGAAACTGAAATTGTAGAATATCATGCGCATTTTCGCAAGTATGTGACATGGCGGCGACTCACAGGCGGCATGGACATTGGCCGGTGGAGAGCTAGATAAATCTTTACCAGCAGGCCATGACGGCGCTGGTGTGAACAGCTGGGGCGGGTGGTCGCTGACACGAGACCAGTCTTGAAACACATAGGCATCTTCGGCGGGGAAAGGCCTTGCATCGGTGTGGCGTGAACTACTTGTTTTTGGCGAGGTTGTTCTGCGAAGGAGATCACTGCTAGCAGTTCCGGTCACAGATTCAGCTCAACTGGGGAGAAAGGACTTGTGGTGTAATCTGAAGAAGAGGCATCATAGAAGAGACTGCTTGTAAGCAAATGGGCAAGCCAACATGTAAAGAGCTACCGGACAGGCAATTGGTCAAGGATCTTGTGCATCAATGTGCGACTTGCTCCTACAAATTTGAGCCAGATCTCCTTCTTTTGCCCGAGAAACATGGTTTTGCCATAGTAGACTTCATAGGCGTCAAGAAGACTGTTCATGGCATGGTCTGGATCTGTCAGTTTTTGCACTAAATTGAGCTAGACAAGAAAAACCATCCTGTACTCACGGTCCAGGGCCCGCAATTCCCTCCCTGTCGCAGGCGCCGACACCTCCCTCAAGTCTGCGTCGTGGATGGGCAATTGCTGCAGTGGCTCGTCCAGGCTTTCAATCTCGCGATTCGCAGTGCGCATGACAAGGCGCTGGCTGAGGCCCGTTAGCAACATGTTCACTACGTAGCGAAGGACTCACCGACCTTTCAATCTCGGTCCTAGTGTTATGATCCGGGTTACAGTCACCGCCAGGACTGAAAGCAAGTGCAAGAAAATTTTGCATTGCTTCGCAACGCTCTTGCATCTCCTTCAATTGGGTTTGCAAGCCGAGCGATAAGCTTGTCTGGTCGTGGTAGAGTTTGTAATGGTATTGGCTTCCTCCACCAAGGCTAGAGAATGACGCGGGCGACGGTGGCATCGCGTGGTGCAGCAGCAGTCCTCCCGGCACTGATGTTCGCATCGTATACGCCAGGCCAGTTGGCGCTCCCATTACTGTTCCTCCACTTGCTGGCTTGGGGATTGGAGGCCTCAACTCTATCATCGGGTGCGAAGTATGGCTGCGTCGATGGGGACCCCTGTGACCAGCGTAGGGATGGAACTTCCGCGGCAAAGACGTGTACGACCTCGCCATCGGTGGGTATGGACCATGGATTGCCATTGCAAAAGTGCTCTCATGTTTGGGCGGAGGCACGAGTCCCGATCGGTCACAGCTTGGAGGCTGTGATTGGGAGCGTCGACGGGACACGTCTTCAGTCTGCAGGAACAATGTCAGAGGCAGAAGATCGGTTGACTGCGCTTCATCGGTTAGGCTCTGATGGTTCACATTAGTTTCGCTTTCAGCAGATGGAGGTTCCGCTGCATTTCCGATCAACGCCTCGAGCCGTTCCTGGTCGGCTTTAAATTCTCCTACGGTAGGCAGACAAGCCGATAGTCCTTCGGATTCGGCGGTGGGTGCGAGAGTGGTATCATCCTTCCAAATGGGAACATCCGGAAGAATCGTGGTGTCTGATGGGCTTGCAGGCTGCGAAAGCAATGCAGGGTCGATGCTCATGTTTGATGGTTCCAGTCAGTCATAGAGGATGATATACTAGAGATCTGAAAGAGCCGTAGATCCCATGAGACTATATTCACTGTAATCAGGAACGGAATTTGATTTGCGGAGCACCATGTATGAGACATCGCTGATAGTCTTGAAGCATTTGCCATGAAGGAACGGGTGAGCGCTGTGGCGGTCATGATAATTTCTTGCAGACATCCACAAAGCGGCCAGGAAAGCGTTTTGACATCGGCCACCAGCATGATTCTGTGCTGATTCCGTTCAGCGCTGAAGAGGAAGTGAAAGAAAAACCCGTGCTTGTCTCGGATGAGATGGCCGGCACGGGGGTATGTGATATGGCACCACCAATGATGATCTGGCAGGCTCTCAGCTTCTGGCGAGTGACATGCTTGTACGACAGAGGTGCAGAAGCATCAACTAGAGCGGTATCAAGATATGCCGATTGGTTCCTCGACGTTGTCGGTCAAAAGCGAGGAGTCGGCAATGGTAGGAGTGATAGGCTTACAGCGAGTCCAGACAGAGGTTCCTGCAATTTAATGCACGTGGAAGCAAATACTGTTCATCGGCACAACGAAAGGTAGCTAAGCAGCGATCGAGACCGGCTTACGGAGCTGCTGCTCATCACCTTCAGCCGCGTCAATGCAGACGATGAACAGTGCTCAGATCGGACGGGGACAGTGGTTCCGGTACTGTAGCCACGCGGAGGATCGTCGGATCGATCGCCACAGTAATAACAGCAGGCTGCCACGCGACAGCAAGTACGAGAGATGACAGGTGTGGATGATTCCATGCAGGAAAGCACGAACGCACCGTGGACAGAGAGAGCCAGCGACCAATGGTAGGGCTGGTGTAGTACTGTACATATGATGGTTGCTAAGAGAGCGGTGGTGGGCGCGCATCCTGAAACACGACTTCCCAATTTGCCCGGCGCCGGCCCGCTCGAAGAGGCGCAGCTGTTCTGCCACCAGTGACCAGTCGACGAGATGGGTTGTGTTTCCAAAAGGAGGCTAGACACTGCCTCGTTTGGCGGCTCACAATGTCACCTTGTGCATCCTCAAACGCAAGTCGAGGCTCAAACGACTGCACACCGTCCCTCGTTGGGCTCTGCGCTCCCTCCTACACTTCTCCCGTGGTTTCAAGCTACCTGACTCTCTCTGGCCAGACTACATCTCGACTGATGCATCAAGAGGCGATGCCACCGTTCCACTTTGCGCTGAACCTGCTGTTTCCTGCATCACCGGCTTGAGCAGCCCAGCAAACAACAAGACCGTCTCGCCCGGAAACGCGCCAGCAATATCCACTGTCATTGACCGGCAAGCCCTCTCGCAAGTATCATTTAATTGCGGCCGATGGTTCAGACCGTTGGCCTGGACGGACCTTGTCGAAGGCCACTGATCTTCTATGCGCCGAAGTCCTTCGACTGGATAGTCGAAGTTTCCTGATGACCCGGATCGGACCGTCCGCTTACGTCTCATCACGAGGCTCGCATCATCCTGGTACTCCCACGAGCTTGTTCAGTGCCCATCTCAGGTAGTTTTGTGTGGCTGTTCTATCGTTAGCCACGCCTGTCACCCCATCCTTCCTGCTCCGATGAGGTTGCTTTTCCACCCTTTCTAGTCTGATTACTTGTTTCACTTTGACTGTCTCCTTGTGGCTTTCTGTGTTACCACCAACTTTCTGATATTCATCTGATGTTTTCCATGGCCAGTGCGTCCCAGTCTCATGCTCGGCGCCCTGTTGGTCCGGGGCTTGGAGTCTCATGGCTAGCGAAAGCATCCGGCACCAGTATGACACCGCCCAACGTCGGAATTACTTTGTATATATCACGATCCCTTGCTGTTTTCTTCGACTCTTTCTGACCTTCATCCACCCGAACGTCTTTCCTTCCGGCTTCTCTTTCATTCGGTCTTTTCAGTGTCTGCTTGACGCAGTACAATCCATTCCTTCACTACACTCATTCGGTACTCATTCCAACGCAATCTAGTCTTTTTCATCGTTTCGTTCCAGTCTTTTTATTTCAAAATTATCTGTATCAAAATGAAGGCTTTCACCCTTGCGGCTCTTCTCCTGGCCTCCGCCAGCAGCGCCATTGCCGGCCAGCTGAAGATCAACAACTGGGGTAATGCTCCCGTCTACTACTGGGTCAACAACGACCCAAACAGCCGCACGGTCATTCCTGCTCACGCCATCGGCTCCCACAACTACATTGGCGGTGGAGCCTCCATGTCGCTCAAGTTTACCCGTGTGGACGACATGAGCGCGGCATACACCAACAATGTCATGCAGTTCGAGTATACGTTGAACGACCAGCTCTGGTACGACATATCTCTCATCAACGGCAGCCCTTTCAAGTCTGGCAACGTCAAGGTCTCTCCTACCGGCCCTGGCGCCAACGCCGTCCGCTGCCTGCAGCTCAAGTGTCCTGCCAACACCGTGTGCCACGACGCGTACAACGCCCCCAAAGGTACGATCAAGAACATTGTATAACCCGAGTACTTTTACTGACTAGGTCACAGACGATTGGGCGACCCACAACTGCCCAGCCAACGTTGGTGATGTTTGGCTCGACATTGACCAGCCAAACTCAGGCTTCGCACGTCGTGAGGAGCACAAGAGCTTCTAAGCAGCGACTAGATACATGTCGAGAGCCTTGTACATAAAGCCACTGGTGGGAGGCGCGCATGGTTGAGCCACGCCTCTGGACCAGAATTGATTTTCGAGAAGCCGGTCTGAAAACAAAATCCTTTACGTTCGTTGTACACAAATTTCATGAGATATCCCCTGACAAGTCAAAATTGGCGTCATTAATCTGCAGTCCATATTTTGCCTGATAAATACCCCTGATCTCACATTGATTGCAGCTTATTCGCGAGATGATTACTCATGCCATAATTGTGGCAACGGCGTGGCAGCCATTACGATCATCGGTCTATTTCAAGTTGCGCGGTCAGCATGATGACGATCAGCCGTAAAGAGGACAATGTGAAACACGAGCGGTTGTCTCGTAAAAATGAACGGAGGACGAAACCTCGATGGCAGAGCAGAGCGGTCATTCATTTGAAGCGTATACGTGATTGTCTTCAGGCGGGGTTCGCTGGGTAAGATGCTTAGATTCTATGTGGCCTGAAACAAGGCCTATGAAAGACGCGATCGAGTTCGGCGTCCATGAGGCCCAGCGGCTTAGCGAGCGCACAGCGGACTCAAAAAGTGGAACAGCGGACAAAGAGTCCGAAAATCTTGGCAGCGACCATCAACTCCGAAAAAAGTTTTGGAGGTCGGTTTCACTCACTCGTCTCATTCCGCACAAACTTTCCTCCCACCACGAGTAGTCCTAACGCAACTGCGCAAACGTCCATTATGCCAGCCAAGCGCGGTTCAGAGTTCGACAACGTCGCCCGCGGCGGCTCTACACGATGGACGGGCAAGGGTCCCAAGCCGGCCCGGCATATCCCATGGCCTGAGGTAAGCTACCCGCCAGGATACCGCTTCCATGCGTCGGAGTCTAAAGTTAACGATGCCATTCTTAGGTCTTCAAACATCACATCTCCGTTGTGGAAGGTCATCAGCGCATGATTGACATGATTCGCAAGCACACAGTCGAAGGCACCGCGAACTTCCGCACCATCATGGCATGTCTTGACCGCGCCAACAAGATGCTGAAGGATACCAAGGAAGCCACGCGCAATTTCGTTGAGCCTGCTGGTGCGCGTGAGGCTGTTCCCATCGGCTCCGCTTCGGACTCAATGTACGTCGGCTATTCGCCCGCCGACCACGAATACGGCCAGGCTGCAAATGAGTACGGCTCGAAAGCTTCGAAACTGAAAAAGAATGGCGTTGAAGAGCCTGCGAATCCCAACGGTCCAGCATACACTCCTGGTGCCGACACACGGCTGAATCGAAAGTCCTTGAAAGAGATTCGCGAAAAGAAGGGGGCAGAAAGCGCCAAATGGTCTAGCGGAGCAAACGGCGTCCCTGTACAAGAGCGGAAACCAACCCAAGCACCAGTCATGGAAGAAAACCCCTACTTTGTCATTGACTCCGAGCCGACACCCCCGCAAGCTTCTTCAGAACCGGCAAAAGCTTCGAAGCGGGGTGCCGATCATGATAGCAAGCCATCGAAGCGATCGAAATTGAGTCACGAAGTTGAGACACCAGCTGCCGAGCCGGAAACGGAAGATATCTCCGCCGAGGTTGATGCTCGTTTGGCGGAAAAAGAGAAGATGCGGAAGGAGAAGAAGTCCAAGAAGGACAACAAACGAAAGCGCGAGTCTGATGATTCACCTGCTGCCGAGGTCGACGAGGCCAAGCTTGAAGACGCAATGGAGGTCGATGGCCCCGAAGAGGTAGCCAAACCGAAGAAGAAGAAGAGCAAGAAGGTCAAGGACGAAAGTGAAGAAGCGGCCGAGCGCAGTAATGACGAGACGCCGGAGAAGTCGAAAGAGAAGCGCAAGAAGTCGAAGGATGCAAACACTGATGCGTATGAGGAAGAAGGGTCTAAGCCGAAGAAATCGAAGAGGGACAAGAAGGACAAGAAAGAAAAGCAGTAGGGATACATGCGAGCGGCTCTTTAATTGGCGATTTTGGCGAGGCGCATGGTGTTGGACTTGCTTTCTGGAAACGAATGGCGATCTTAAAGAGTGCTGGAGCAACTCTTGCTGACGGTGCATTGTTCAATGAGATATCCTGAGCTGTACGCACGAGGGTGCGTACGTCTTTGGGCCCTGAGTGGCTTGGCAATCGCTGCCGTACAGTAGTTATAAGCTGAACTGCTGTCCACATAAGGAAAATACCGACACAATCACTGCCGGTACTTTACAGTTTCACTTATCGTTGTCTGCCCACTGCACTGCCTCTTTACGGATTCAACAAGGACCAAATACTTCGAACAAATCGTCATGGAAAGCATTTGATGAACAATCATTATCGTATAAGAAAGGTTGCCAATTACCTAGACGCCAAGGGCGTCGGTCCCACAAAGGTATATATCAGATCTTCTCACCAAGAGTCGGCCCGACTCCAATCCTCATTGGCCGCTCCCTGGAGGTCATCAACGTTCAAGACATCAACACCCTCCTCGACGAGAAGTTTCCACAATGCGTTACGCCTGGAAATCGGCCAAGCGGGCAATTCCCAATATCTTACTTTCAAGCCTCGCCTGTGAGCTCCCTTTACCTGACCGCGCAGCTTATGCAGCTGGGCCCTGCTCAGCGACCACCCCCACATGTGTCCGATATCATCCGTGAACGAACCGGAGGCGTAGTACGAGTTGCTCGGTGCGTAATCCGGGCTGGCGCGAGCAGAATATACGGTCTGTAAGCTGCGTGCTGCAGCGTCTTCCTCGAACATCTCTCCAATCGGCGCATCCATGAAAATGTCATTGTGCGGATTCAAATCGGACAAGACGGTCGAGAACTGCGTGTTGCCAGTGCCGACGATTCGAAGAGGTCGGTCCGCAACGGTCTGGCCGTCGGAATGCGTGAGGTAGCCCTTTCTGCGTAGAGGCTCGAGAGCGTCAACTACGGCTTTGAAGGTCTCGTTGACCTCTGTCTTCAGATCGATCAGGAGGGTCAGGACCTGGCCCCGATCTGTGTCGAATATGCCGTTCATGCCCTTTTCGCCGTCCGGCACAAACTCCGTAGACGGGTTTTGGCGCTCGAGCATGCCCAACAAGGGGTCAAGGTACAGCGACTGTAAAGTCCGGTTCTTCGTCAGGCTACTCTCGTCATGGCCGACGAACAGCTCGCCGTCTCGTAGCCAAACGTCTGCTTCGGTGCTGATGCATCCGGCGGTGATACCAGAGAACAACGGTATCGATCGCTGTAAGAGAGCGCACACAATCAGCAAATGTTCTCGGACATATTGTCCCCTTCTGGAGTAATCTTACCCAATAATCGTTATGCGAGTGGCACGGAATTGGCTGGATATCTCTGGTGAAATCTGTAGGGTAGTGCTGAAGTCTAGCGGCATCCTTTTCTTTGCCAAGTAGCTCCCATGCTTCGATGACCTTGTTCCGATGCGACGGGAAAAGGGCGACGTAAGCGCCATGTGAGACAGACACGAGCTGTAAGACACCGAGCAGGGCAAGAAAGACCAGGATGAAAAAGCCAAACTTCCGCAACCCGCGACGTGGACCCAAGGGCCGGTCACCGGAAAGATTGCGTTTGTGCTTGTTGATGGATAGGGTGGTCTGTTGCTTGAAATGAGACCAAAGGTTCTGGAGGGGCCCGAAAAGCTGCCGACTACGGCTGTAGTTGCGGTCGTAGTAGAAGGCCTCTTCGTCGTTCATCAGACCGGCCTCTTCTGTTGGGAGCGAGTCGAATTCATGGCTTGATCGGAGAGGGGCATCGTTGAGGAGTATTGTCGGTCCATTGCCGTTTCCATTGGAGCTGTTGGGGAATGTGCCATCAAGTGACATGGTGTACGGGTATGGACGCGGAACTGAAATATCTAGACCGTATATATCGAGTCCATGGGTAAGGCTGGCTGTCGATCAGCTTGGTCCTCTATAGGCAGCGAATCCAGCAAAGCACGTTGATAAATTCATCAAGGCGTAGCATGTAGTCATGAGCTGAGCCTGGAGAACTTACAGCGACTAAGGAACGGAGCCTAGTGCTAGACTATCAACGTTGACCGAAGCGGTACAACGAATGACATCAAATATCGAGGCCAAAGTCAGGATGCGAGTATGACTTTATCAATGCGATATAGACTGGCGCAATCATCGAGTCTCGAAGAAAGTTATATCAACAGCAGAGGTCAATGGTCGTGTCTGGTAATTAGTCTAAAACGAACCGACAGCCGCATGAGCGTTTCGGAAACGCGCCGCCTCGCCGCGTGCGCAACGCCGGTCGTCAGAAATCGTGGCGTAGGTGCTCTGCGTACCGGTGTTGATATTCGCTGTCGATACTTCAGCTCAGTGCTTCTACTTCTTGACAGGACGTTGCCATAATGCCATTTTTCGCAGCCTGTATCCGCACATTACTAGGTATAATCACAGGCATTCGCGAACATTGAGTGAGCAGGAGCTGCGCCGCGACTTTCGGTCGACCGCCTTGTGCTCCGCAGATCTGCATCTCTCTCCGCAACTTTTTTTTGTTTCTCTGCGCATCTCCAACTCAGACATTACAGAGCCGCCACCATGCCACACAAACAGAAGCGAGGGGCCAATGCTACAAAGGAGTAAGTTATGAGGCTCATGAAGCCATGGGCAGAGTTCTAATTGTGTACAGCTACGACTTACCGCCCACGGCGATTGCGAGACCCCTCCCCACCTCGAAACCCAGCAGCGCCAAAGCGGGAAAATCGAAACAGGCCGGGCAGGACCAGCAGGGCACGAGCAAGAAACGGAAGCGAGCGAAGCCCAGCGACGATGATACTCCAAAAGCGTTCGCGCGCCTCATGGCGTTCACGCGCGGCATAAAGCCCAAGTCCGGCTTGGACGACGGGACGAGACCAAGCGTCTCGAAGAAGAGAAAGACGAACGCGCAAGCAAAGAATCAAGCAGTCGATGCAGAAGTCGCCGAGACCGCTTCGGCAGACGCCCCCGAGATCGCAATTCCCACCATCATGCCAGGAGAGCGCATGGCCGACTTCTCCGCACGTGTCGACGCAGCAATGCCTCTCGGCAAGATCGCATCCAGGGGCAAAGTCAACGTCGAAGGCGTGAAACGCTACCGAACGAAATTGGAAAAGAAGATTACCCGAATGCAGGACGAATGGCGAGAAAGAGATAAGCGCATGAAGAACAAGGTTGCCGAAGCAGAGGAAGAGGCAGAGATCGAAGCGATCCTCAATGGAGACGACAACGCGCAAGCCGTGAGAATACTGGAGGATCCGGACAAGGTAAAATCTTCGAGCAAGAAGAAGAAGAAGGGCAAGAAAGGGAAGAAGAGGAAAGGAGGTGCTGATGATAGTGACGACGACCCGTGGGCAGCAGTTGCGAAGGCACGAAAAGCTGCCGAGACTGAAAGTACAGGGCTGATTGGGGTGCATGATGTTGTTCAGGCACCGCCGCGATTTGAAGTCAAGGTCAGGGAGAGGTTCAAGGTCAGAAACGCCGTTGGTGCAGACGTTGCAGACGTCCCAGGGGCAGCTGGAAGCCGTCGTCGAAGAGAAGAACTGGGAAGAGCCAGGCAGGACGTGCTTGAAAGGTATCGCTCGTTTCGGAAAGGAACGAGGGTATCGTAGAACACCTCACAAGCCACGCAGCGTATGTAGGCCGTCAGCATATCGTCTAGATACCGTCTTACTTTCAACTTATCTCGTTACCCTGCGTCGTGTTGGTTGATGGCAGCTACAGTGGATTTATTTTTACGACTGGTGTTGTGAGCCCTGCAATTAAGTGAAACAATCCTGCATTAGTGCAGACCGCTAAACTCTATGGCTAACAGTCCTTCTCAACGCGTGGGGCTTTAAAAGCTCTTTGCCTTTCCCTTGCTCGAGATTCCCCTCGGTATACGCGCCCCCTCTGCAATTGCACACCCTCGATAGAAACCCGGTATCATGCGCCTATTCCGTCCCGTTCTTGCTGTGCTCAAAAAAAAGAATTGCACGCTCGCAAGTGAACTGAAATCGATTTTTGGCTTTGAATAATGTCATCAATCACCATGCAATGATTGTCTGAACAAGAGACCAGGCGTGCGACGAAATTTAAGCCTAACCGTCGAATGAGTAACCGCAGCACAGCAACTGACGCAGGACCAAGTTCAAAGCAGTACGCCGTGCTTTCAAGTATTCGCATCTCCTCAAAACATCAAATGCGCGCTTTTTCGTATCGTTCCGTTCCCTGTGCATATCATTACTTGGTCATGTTCCTGCGCTGACATGCTTCGGACGTGTGTTGTCGATACAACTTTGATCCGTTGAACCGGTGTCAATCCCTCGTACAGACAGGAAAGAGCGCTGCTCAGCAAGACACGCCTCGTGCAAAGTCGTTGCAGGAAGGTTATTCGTGAATTCATCATTTGATTGATTGAGTGCCGTGCGAACAGAATTGAGATCTTCATTAGCTCGTCGCAACCTGGCACCAATGCCGGTGAAAGACCCAGGCATTCTTCTGGCATTCCTTAGAGCAATATTTTGTCCGTCTGCAACGCCTGCACTTGGCGAACTGTCGGGTGAACTGTTCCCATTTCCCACACTTGTAATAAGCGCATTGTCGAATGCCGCCTCTGCTATCGTCCTTGCGGCAGAGGTTCCGCATGACAACGCCCGCCCAGTATTGCATGTCGGTGCTGTGGTGCCTTACGGTAAATTTCTCGACAAGTGGGAAAATGTTGTAGTCGTCGAGCAGAAATTCCTCCTCTGTCGCCTTCACCCGGGCTTCCTCTTCTATTTCTGGTGTCATCTCTTGGTCCAGTAGTCGAAGTTTGCCGCCGACCTCCAGAGCGGGGACGAGGTGACTGCTCTGAAAATACGTACGGAGGTTGCAGTATTTGGACACGTATGCGAGCAGCTGGAGGGACATGATAACGTCTTCCTCTCGAGGCGTTGCGGCAAGGACTGCCGGGTGCGACCCCGAAGACAGACCGTAGCGGCTGCTGCCACTGGTTGGTACGGGTGAAGGCGGAGTGATGGTGGTTGATATCGGCCGACCGGTTGGTAAGGGGTGCCCAGTCGTGGGCGAAGGCCGAATGTTGGTTTGTATGATACTGCCGTCCTGAGCAGGGGCATGTGGTATGTTGAAAGTTTCGACCTCTTGTGCCTCGGACCCAGCTGCGTTTGTGAGCTCTGGTGGTTGAGTGACAATGTTCAGTATCGTGTCTGACTGGTTGGCAGCATCCATGTGGTCTTCAGTCTGAATGTCCACCATCGGCTCTCCTTCCTGGGGACCACCGTCTTGATCCATTTCGGCCGGGCTCTGATCAGCATCACCATCGTCAAGGTCAGCTGCCGCTGAGCCTTGTGTGCGTAGGGCTGGTCGACGGCGGTCACGAGTACCATGGTGGCCCGTCTGAACGACAGGTGCCATAGGGGTGGTAGGTGATTCTGGTTGTGAAGTGATGCCAGAAGATACTGAAGGCAACATAGATGGCAACCTGTCGGAGTCTCGAACGGGACGAAGACCGAGCTCTCTTGTGGCTTCGTTTAATGCGTTTGCATCTACCGGTGGTGGCTGGTGAGCTCGTGCCGAGGGTGTCCTGGTCCCTTCACTCCGATGGTGATGATGACGATTGTGTACGGTCATTCGATCATGACGGCTGGCTGTGCTGTGTGAAGATCCAGGCGGGGAGCCCGGGGTTGGCTGTCGAGTTGGTGATGTGTCCATGGGACTTGGCTGATCGTAGGTACGGCTACGAAGCCGCTGGGGAACGTTGGGAGGGATTGTGATAGCAGGGGGAGGTGCCTGTCGGCGCGAGACGTGAGCCTCGGGAGCCTCGTCGGACGCATCGTGCCGTTTCGAGGATCGAGATCCTGATCGATGGCCGCTGCGACGACCAGGATACAGACGGTCGCTCTCGGCGTCTGCCTTCTCCTTGAGTCTGTCAATCACCTTGATATAGTTGTCCAAGATGGTAGCGATGACTGGAACCATGTCTGCCTCGACGACTCTTGTCCTGACGCCCTCAGACCCCCTGACTCCTATATTAACCACGCACTGAAATGCCAGATTCCATTTCCATTTTTCCATCGTCTCCTCCGAGCGACCTTGTTTGAGAACACATACTAGCCGCTCGATGCCGCCATCCACAGTAAGGATATCGCGGATCCTGGCGGAGGATGTTGTCAGATAGGCCAAATGGTTTAGGGAGTTGATGAGCGGGAGTGTAGAGGTGCAGTCAAGGGCGCGCCGATCATAGAGAGCAGTTGTGATGCCCACAGAGGCTTTGTTGACATTTGGTATAGAGAAGTTGACCTCGCGCATGCTTCATGAACTCGACCCTAGCCAGAGGGTTCGTGAAAACTGAGCGCGTGTTAGTATATATAGTAGCGATGTAGGGATCGGGTCGAGATGGGCCTACGTTCGACTTGTCCAATGCAGATACCGCCGCTCACGTGCGTGCAAGCGACTTTCGTGATGAGGCTGCTGTAATTTGCGGTCTGCTCGATGAACAGAGGCGGAGCTGTTGCTGAATGAGAACGGTCAACCGCGGTGTGTGAAAGAGCGTCGCCACGGATAGCGGGATTTATCAGCCGTCGAAAGCAGCGGCGCGGACTGGGAGGAACGATCAAACGGCGCAGAGAATCGACCAGAGGGCTCGAGTAGTGAGATTGGGGCAAAAAGGGGTTGTAATGCTGGAGTGAAGACCTGCTCCGTGGATGGGATGGGGAACGCTGAGGGATGAGCTGGTTTTGGGGGAAGGCGGCCGTGCGCGCAAAGACGTGATTCGCAGCGGAAAGAGAGGTCGCTTCAGACGAAGGCGAGGGGAGGCGGAAAGAGGGACGGGAGTGAGATGTTCACGATGTCGACAGGAACTAGCTGTGGTCACACCGATGCCATGCGTGAAGGGCGGGTATGTTGCGATGAACGATGTGAGCGCTGCTGGGAGAGGAGCTTAAAGGAGGCGCCGGACGAAGAGATTATTGGGATGCATGCTGCTTGATGGAGATTGCGAGGGCTGGTCATCCACTGCGACGCTGCCCGCCGCCAAACACATTTTACGACAGATTGAGTGGCCGTTTGCGCGCGCCGGTCCCGTGCATCCCGGCCACTCATTCCGCCAGTGGGCCCCGTCCCTATTAATAATCAGCGCGACCTGCATGTGTTCCCTCAATTCTCCTTCACGGCACTTGCACGACCTCGACCGCGCCCTCTGACCGCCAGACCTCCGAACGGCCTGCAACAATGTCTCGAGCGCGGCTCTGCGAAGAATGTTGACCTGCAGACTTGGCTCCTCTCCTCAGCCTCCGCCATGCCGCAAGCTCTGGAGCCGAATGTCTCGTGCCCGGCCTGGGCCGATTCTGACCCCATCAGAGCCCAGTGCCTGGATGGTGTCGCTTAGTCAGCAAATTCTTACTGTTTCCAGCCACTGAGGGTATCTTCTTCTATACCGACAAACCCAGGACGGCTATCGCTGTCTCATGCACGTCCTCGTGTCTTCCGCCCCCCTCGACTTCGAGAACATCCTGACCTCTTAGCCGCACAGATCGTGCGTCATCAGATTTCCATGTTTGTCCCCCTATCGCGTGCTGTTCAGTGATCCGAGGCTATGAGGAAGAGACAGTGTCTCGATGGGCCCTTGGCTGGCCCCTCGCTCCCACTTTAGAATTCAGATCTCTGTCCCGAGGCTGTTGTGAGCCATCCAATCCCCGGCACCGGCTCATGTGTCCGATTATATTGTGCTCACTCGGGTATACGCCCAAAATTCTGAAAACATCATGGCCAATCCAGGCTTGGATACGCAATTGCTCGCCATGTTCTCGCAGACGTTATCTTTCTGATGCGGCGTGGCATCAGATGCCTTTCCACGGGAATCGGGGATTTCGCATCGAGCCTTTGGAAAACTGTGTCGTGGCGAGAGACTCTCGCAAGTGGTGTCGACCAAATGTACTGACCGCTGCAATTGGCACCTGGTAGTGCCTGAGCTGGACGCACATCCTTCGAACAACCATAAAGCCTTGATTTCGGTGTCACGCCCTCCGAACATACATAATGTAGAAGAGTCATTGCAAATGTCTCTAGCCTGGCCAAAAGGGTGTAGGTATAGACGTTGGTGGATGAAATCGAGGTCATGTCAATACCAATTCGGTCACCTCAACCAGTCGACGCTCAGGTCTCCGAATCGTACGGGGATCTCATGTCACAGAGGATGTTCTCAGTGTTGAAGAAAACCGCACGTTCATAATAGGTCGGACGGTGGTGCTTGAGCTACAGCCCCCACGTAGCTTTCACAACAGCATCCAACTGCCTACATGTACCATTGGTAAGTTTGGAGAATCGCTACCAACAAAGAAGCCGTGCCCATAAGTGCTGAACAGACAAACGTTGCAGATCAACGGACCACTGATCAAGTACCAAACGCGACCTGCATTCCGAAATTTGCGACGCATCGATCTGAAATCATGCAATGTGAGGAAAGGCCAGTCACGTGAAGCGGCGACGATTCTTGTAATCAACTCCAGTCTTAGCGCGGAAATTGGGAAGCTGGATGATGCCACTTCGTCTACCTCACAAGACTTCAGTGGCTACCTTGACCTTGTGACGGAGTCCATTTATTCGATACTATACTGCACCTGTCGTGTTATCGCAAGGGGCGTCAAGCACTATTCGGCTTGTGCTGTAGGCAAAGTCTAGCCTGCGTGCGCGAAATAGGACCAAGACCGGGCATGCTGAGACACGAGAGAAGCTTGTCTGCTAAGTTTGAGGTTGACAAGTAGGATATAACACTTTAGGCCCATGCTGTATAGGTATCGGAAACTTGGCTCAACCGTTTCCGCAGAGCTTCAAAGCCCCTATCCGACTAGCATTCGCCTCATAGATAAATCGCGCAACGGCCTGATCCCGGGCGTGAGTACTGGGTTGCTATGTGCAAAGGAGGGCCCACGTGACATTCTATGGCCAATCTTTGATATAATCTTTACATAAATGGAGTAGAGCATGGGCTAGGATTTGTTAAGACGAGTGAAAGATGCGAGGCTGACCAGAGACGTTTTCTAGAAGCCCACGACCATACTATGCCCCACCTAGAAGCAGGGTCTGCCTGAACATGACAGGTCATTGCAGAAGATGAAAGGTTGGATGTCAGAGTGGTCCCAGCTCTCTGCGTCGGACTGAAGAGGCCGGAAGCGCGGGACGCATGTGCCTCTCGTCTGCTGTGTACACACTAGTAGGCGATGTTATGAGACAATACGTACCGTGATATAAATGCACTCATCGTACTCGCAACCAGATGAGCACAAACCGATGATTTACGATTTGTTGATCGGGGACCAATCGCAGTGCTTCACTCGTCCCCCCGAACGGAGGGCAGCCCTCTTGTCCAACCCCGTGCATCAGGCTCGAGACATGGCCTCTCCCCTTGGAGCGTGCGGAAGTGTTGTTGTGAGGTGTCGTTAGAACCGCAGTGGTCTGCGTGCAGGGATTGCAGGCTCATCATGAGCGGCAAGCTCAAAGAGCCGAACGCCATTTCGGGGCCTGCAGCTTGGGTGTGACCAAAACAGTCCTCTTTGACCTTCCCAAGTACGCTTTCGCAGTGGAGCTGGCATGGATGTTAGGAGGAAGTGACGCGAAACCTCCATGGCCCGGAGGTGCAGGCCACATTTGTCTGACGACAAGTCATCGATTTCGGTCTCGACTTTGGCGATGAATGCATTGAAAACGTGAATGACATAGTGTCTCTGACTCTGAAGTCGATGTTCTCGTCGCGTGGAAGCGAGAAAAGAGTCGTCGTGGTCGTGGCCCCAACCAAAGCTTGTGCCGGTCTGTCAGATGAGTGCGAAGCCGGCGTCTACTAAGGTTTCACCTGCCTAAAAGCTGATCACGGGTCAAGATGGTGACCGCTGTGCTGATTGTGTCAGAATCAGAGACGGAGAGATTGTGATGACTGGTAAGTAGCTACATGCAGTATACGTTGCGGTCGAGCGCTCGACCTGACTTAAAGCTTGACCCGCGATTGGGCCTTATCTGCCTAGCGCGAAAAGGGAGCCCTGCAAACTCAGAAAAGGCCCCCCTGCGGGGAGAACACCCAGCCGGGTCACGACATTTGTGTTTTGTGAAGACGTCGATCAAACCTAATTGTATGCCTTTTTGGGCACCGTCATGTTGGGCGCTATGAACTGTTGTGACAATGCGTCAGGCAATGAGACCGGAGATCTGGGGGATCTCGCTGCGAAGCTGAACGTTGGACGATTTTTTCCAGTAGCGCCACCAAGAAACATCTGGGCCACCTTTTCGGTGGTTGGCAACGCGAATGCGCTATACGGCAAGGACTGAACCTGCATGTTTCGAGGCCAGGGCCCAAGCCCGAGTCGTGATCGCTACTTTCCCATTTTGACCAAATAGTTGGGGGATGTCCGTGAGAGGACTGAGGACTTCCGGCTATAAAAACCTTCAGTCTAGATAGCTGGAATTTGCAGCTATTCCACCGCCGTGAATAGGTGGCTAATCATTCCCGGCGAGTTTTACCGGGAATTCTCATGTTCAAGAAACCAGCCTGGACATCATCACACCACCTCGCGACTTGCCGCCACGGCTGTCGGCGAGATGGCTCATGCAAATCATACGCGCAGGTATGCGGTTTGAACCACGAATGCATGCGTTCGACTATTGCAGTGGACGACCCAGAATGCATTCATGAGGTGATGAGGCGTGCAGACACAGCGGCACTGAGGTGTCCAATGAGGCTCCACGAGAGCAGGTCAAAGCAGCTATCCGTTGTCCTTTTCGGCCCTGGCGCTTGGCGTCATACGCTCCGTGTTAGGTAAGGAATCTAAGGATGCAGAGCGTTCGTACACTACGGAGCAAACCCAGGTGATAAGGCAAAAGGGCCATTGCTCGTCTGGCTGTGACACAGGAAAGGCAGGTTGTTGAGCTCGCAGCGAGGCAAGCATCACGTCGGGCGACTCCGAACTGGTGGTGCTGGAAGGTGGCAGGCTGTCTGCAAGGTGGCATCAGCCTGTCAGACCAGACACACTGACACTGCTCATCGGTGGTATCAGTAACGTCGCCATGTCCAAATCCCAATACTGCATAAAAGACGCCGCCAGGCTCAAGGGCGGCCTGGCAGAGCCGACGCCTGAGAGCCTCCGCGAGCTCTAATCCCGGTTGTGCGGCTGGGCCGTCAAAGGGGCAACGATGGCAGGGCTTCGAGTGTCCGAGTCAACAATTGGTAATGCGAGCGAAGGACGAGATGCTCATGAATAACGTTATTATTAGGATGGCACGTCGGCAAAGGAAACAGACGACGCTAGCAGTTAGGAAGCTCGGCGGCCTTTTGCAGCGTCGTCGCCGTTACTGGCGGCGGGCAGAATAGCGACAAGCCGACAGCTCCATCCGACAGAAGTCGTCACGGGGCGGAGATTAACTACAGATGTGCACGCAGCAAAGGGGAAGGCAGCCGAGCCCCCCGGGCGTGGCCAGCCGAAGCCTGCTGGGGGCGCGCCAGGGCTGCCGCCTGTAGAAGCTCAAATCAGAGCCGTTCCAGCGACGAGCTGCGCACTGTACCGTAGTAATGCAGCTAGGTAGGCACGGCAGGAAGGAGCAAAGGGCTGCTCTGCTCCCTTCTCTTCTCGCTCTTTCCTCCGCGCTGCTCTGCTCTGCGCGCCAAACTCTCAGCACACTAAACTGTTGTAATTAGACTACCAAATCTCCACCTCCACCTGCCGCCAGCCTTTCTCACCTTCCTGCACTCCCTTCGACCTCAGTTTGCCAGCTCGACATCCAGCTCGCTTTCGCGACTGCGCCCATCTCTGTTCGCCCTCTGCCAGAGCCTGATTGCTCCTCGAGGCCAGCCTGTCTCAGCAGCACGGTCCCCCCTCGTCCTCACCTCAACCAAAGGACAATCCATCGACAAACGCCTCGACGACCAGGCCAGCCAGCAGCCAACCGCCCGTCTCAACGTTCAAGCTGTCCCGCCTTGTACATCTACTGCAGCTTCGTCTCCAGCTTGAGCATCGTCGACAAGCTTTCGTATTTCGTCACTCCTTCTTGTCGCTTCCCTGCTCGGCAGCCCCTGTCGCGGACCTCTCGCCTCCGTGCTGTGCAGGTAACGCATAGAGCTTTGGCCATTGACCTCTACTCGCATCCTCAATTTGGCCGAGACAGCATCACATTCTCGACGTCGCTCGTTAGAGAAACCCGCAAGAGAGAGTTGGTCGCTTCGCGCCGAAGCCAGTCGTGTCTACTATCCCTCCGAGCCGTCTGCCTTTCCGACCGAGTACCTCCCTCCACTAGACCCCAAGATGGCTGCCACACTCTCGAATGAGGAAATGTCCGCCAGGATTGCGGCTTCACGTCGTGACGCAGAGGCATTGAAGGACCGAATCAAGCGCAGAAAGGACGAGCTTGCGGATACGACATGTAAGTTTGGCCGCTTGCACGCCTGGCCCCGCGCAAGTCGGGCTTCACGTTTGAACATGAGCTAATGCGCTACAACAGTGCGAGCCGTTGCTCAGAGGGACACAGAAACGCTGCCTCGTATTCAGATGCGCCCTCGCCGTGTTCTCAAAGGTCATCTTGCCAAAATTTACGCCATGCACTGGTCTACCGATCGTCGTCATCTGGTCTCTGCATCGCAGGATGGCAAGCTGATTATCTGGGATGCATACACCACCAACAAGGTGCACGCCATTCCGTTACGTTCGTCATGGGTCATGACTTGTGCCTATGCGCCCTCTGGCAACTTCGTCGCCTGCGGTGGTCTCGACAACATCTGCTCTGTATACAATCTCTCGTCTCGTGAAGGCGCACCCACACGCGTCGCCCGTGAGCTGTCCGGCCACTCTGGCTACCTTTCATGCTGCCGCTTCATCAACGATCGTCGTATCCTCACTTCGTCGGGTGATATGACCTGTATTTTGTGGGATGTCGAGACCGGCATGAAGGTAACCGAGTTCGCGGACCATCTGGGCGATGTCATGAGCATCAGCATCAATCCCACAAATCAGAACATCTTCATTTCCGGTGCTTGCGACGCATTCGCAAAGCTCTGGGACGTTCGCACCGGACGTGCCGTACAGACATTTGCCGGACACGAAAGCGACATTAACGCCATTCAATTCTTCCCCGATGGCAATGCCTTTGCTACTGGATCGGACGATGCAACCTGCAGACTGTTTGATGTGCGAGCAGATCGCGAAATGCAGAACTACTCCGTACGAACTGCCTTTGCTGAGCATGCTTCTGAAAGTCTGTTGTTGCTAACTTCTCGCGCAGAGCGATTCTATTCTGTGCGGTATTACTTCGGTTGGATTTTCCGTTTCTGGCCGCTTGTTGTTTGCTGGTTACGATGATTTCGAGTGCAAGGTACGCATTACGAATACCGCAACATGCGCGTGTGCTGACTTCACAGGTTTGGGACGTTCTCCGTGGCGAGCGCGTTGGCACCTTGAATGGGCACGAAAATCGTGTCAGTTGCTTGGGCGTCAGCAACGATGCTATTTCTCTCTGCACAGGATCTTGGGATTCTACTGTAAGAGTGGCCCTATCTTTCTACCTGTGGAAAATGCTAATATAAGAACAGCTCAAGGTTTGGGCGTGGTGATGACCCTATTCATGTACTAGCGACTTTCTGTACCCATAGTTCAAGTTTTGAGCGCTGCTGCGACCGCCCGTCTTCCTTGATCGGAAAGAAGCGTATATACGTTGAAGGGTGATTCGATCATGGACAGCGGCTGGAGTTGACCTGTTTGATTTACCCGTGATACCATGTTGGCGGACTCGCCTTTGAGAAGGCTGGAATGAAGAGCTTTGGACGCAACAAGATCAAGAAGACAAAAGAGCGACCGCGAGCGACACGCATATGAAAACTGGGCACCAACGATTCATGATTCGACCTGTTATTCTGCTCCCTTCGAGGAAATGCACTTTCCATCTTTGCTTGGGCCTGTCTATGAGAGATGGAGATTGGTTGATGGTTGTATTGGGGAAACAAAATAACTCGGCCTGGGACATGTAGGTTGCATATAGAGCATTGTCAGCTCGTCCTAATTTAGGTTGAACCTACAAGCTGAAGGAAACAGAGAATGGCACGGCGGTGTCGGTATGTGTGCCTCGAACGGACTGCATCGAGCCAGAGTCGACTGGAGTTGATTGTTGATTCAAAAGAGCCTATACTAATAGGCTGGTCGCCGGCTAGCTGCATATCTACCTTTTCTTGTGTTTCCGACCAGCCCATCGGAAGAATAATGGTCCACATATACCCACTTGCGGTTCGCATTTCGCACTCTAAAAGTCAATTGCTCATTCCTCGCACCGATATCCCATCACGAGTGCAACATAAACTCGCTTCGAGAGCGCTAATGAACTTGCATGAACAAAAGCAATGGATGACATTACAAACTGGTAGAGGACATTTTGGCAATTTGAAATTGCATACGCCTCAACAAACAGTATCCAAGTACCCAGGATCTCTCGAGCAAATGGTGCCGCACAATCACATTGCACCTAGACTCAGATATGGCAAACCGGCCAATAAAGGAGCCTATGTATTTCCCAGTCAAGCGTAGATCGAAGTGAGACTTACTACAGTAGTAGGTTTGCCAAGAAGTGTCGCTGACCTCCTCGCCTCAGGGAGTTCAGGGTCATGACCGGAGTTTTAGTCCGCGAAGCCGATCAGAGCAACAGCTGGCTTTCTCGATGCTTTATAAGAGGCGGGCGTGTGTATAAGTAAGTAATCAGCAGCGCTCGGAGACAGTGTTTGCTACTATACACATCTCGCCGACTATAACATACAGGTGCCATCACAGGTCAACCCATCATTCGCAATCATGAGGTTCACAAGCTTGCTAGTGCCGCTTCTCTCTGCCACCGCCCTTGCTGGCGATGTCATTGACCTGATTCCCGCCAATTTCGACTCGGTAGTTCTCAAGTCCGGCAAGCCAGCTCTTGTCGAGTTCTTCGCTCCTTGGTGCGGTCACTGCAAGAACCTCGCCCCCGTCTACGAAGAGCTGGCTGGCGTCTTCAAGCACGCCTCGAGCAAAGTTACCATCGGCAAAGTTGATGCCGATGAGCACAAGAAGTTGGGCAAGGACTACGGCGTTCAAGGGTTTCCCACGCTAAAGTGGTTCGATGGCAAGAGCAATACACCCGAGGACTACAAAGGTGGACGTGATATTGAGAGCTTGACGAAATTCATCACCGAAAGGACGGGTTTGAAAGCCAAGACGAAGGCCAAGACCCCGAGTGCTGTCACCGTGTTGGACGACAAGAGCTTCGCGGAAAAGGTTGGGGCGGATCAGGATGTTTTCGTCGCTTTCACGGCGCCCTGGTGTGGCCGTAAGTGTGATCCCTCCTAATGTGGACAGTGTCGCTTGCTAACCCCTAAATAGACTGCAAGTCTCTCGCTCCGGTATGGGAAGAGCTCGCCAAGGACTTTGCCGGCGACAAGAAGGTAATCATTGCCAAGGTTGATGCCGAAGCGGAGAACAGCAAGGCGACGGCCAAGGACCAGGGTGTTTCCAGCTACCCTACCATCAAGTACTTCAAGGCTGGCAGTAAGACTCCTATTGAATACCAGAGCGCACGCTCCGAGCAGGTTTTGGTGGACTACGTCAACGAGCAGGCCGGTCTCCACCGGCTGGTCGGTGGTGGACTCAACGCAAAGGCCGGCACCATTGATGCCCTTGATACCATCGTGGCCAAGCTTACGGACGGCAACGTCGCATACGTCAGCGAGGAGGTCACGAAAGCCAGCAAGGGTCTGAAGGACAAGTACGTCGAGTACTACGCCAAGGTCCTGAAGAAGGTTGCCGACAATAAGGATTACACCAAGAAGGAGCTTGCTCGTCTCGAGGGTATCCTGAAGAAGGGCGGTTTGGCTCCCGAGAAGCAGGATGACGTGACTAGCCGCTCAAACATCCTCCGTGCTTTCACCAACCCCAAGGAGGCCATCGAGTCTATCAAGGAGGAGTTGTAAGCTGGACGCCGAAACGAAGCTGCATTGAGGCATGATTACACGAAAAGTGGTCACGAGCATAGCATTTTGGAATAGTGGCCATCAAATAAGTTGAGCGCGCGGGGGTAATTCCCACACACGGGATGTTCTAGAGAAGAGATGAAACGTGTTTATACTTGCGTTCGGATTCATGAGCACGTGAACTTTATGACAGACCAGCTTGCCTGCAGGCGAGCGAACATTTAGTTTGCAGGAACTTCGGGCCACCCATAGGTTGCTGCCAGCCTTCCCTGTAAATGTTCATCCGCCGTCAAGACTCGCCCTCCAGCCTTGCCGGCAGCCACGTTGGCACCCGATTCGTACCCCACGGTCAGCTCGCTGGCGTTATTTCTATCTCTCAACTTACGTCTGACCAGCTCACTGGGCACTGGGACCAGAGAGATATTCCGGTTAGGATGGCAGAAGAAAGCGATACTGTAACGGTCTTCTGGCCTCCCCTCTGCCGGCGTTTCACCCGCTTCGTGCCCAACGACCCTGTGCACTGTGCTCTTGAGCAGTCCACCAGTCCAGTAGCTCAACAAGTCGCCGATGTTGACTAGGATTGGTGGCGATTCGTCATGCTCAGTTCCCGGCGGCTGCACGGGTACCGATTCGAAATCGCCACTGGGTGTTTGAATCTCCAAGCCAGGCTGCCCCGGTAATCTGAAGAGGAGGGTGAGACTCCCGTAATCGCTGTGAGCGCCGGCGCGGATTCGGTCTGCGGAGTGGCTGCCCGGATAGTGTAGCAGCCTTAAGATTGTGCCGCTGTCGCCTTTGCTGGGATCGTGTCTGCTCGCAAACCAATCTGATCCGGATCCCGGCTGACCGTCCTCGTCTTCAATCTCAAGTCCCATGGCAATCAAGCGTAAGAGTTGTTTGCAAAGGGCATAGCACGCGCCCGAGAACTTGCTTAATTGAGACTCATGACCAACGAATGCTGGCGGCAGAGGCTGCGCAGCTTTTCCGACGACGAATTCCCCGAAATTGAAAGCCTCTTTTGGGTCTCCCGACTTTTGTGTGGCCGGGTCGAGCTTCTCGCCTCCAAAGGAGGTCCAGCCGCGGTTGTTGGGTTGCATGGGACAGGCTTCCTTCTCGGAAAGGGGAGAGGAGAAGAAGCTTCTGGATAAGGAAAAGGTTTCGGCGATGTTGGTCGCCGTAAAGGGCAGGGAGGGCGTGTACTTGATGAACAGAAAGCCATGGGTAGCTGCTGCGGAGACGAGTGAAGAGGCCAGCTCGTGCGTCGGGTTGGAGAGGTCGAAGACCGGGATGGAGGTCGACGGCGCCATGATGAGTAGGTCGTATAACGCAGACGCGTATACTGCAGACGGACAGAAGATGTACGCAAGATGAGTTGAGCTAGGCCGGAATGTCCTGCTGTGGTTATTCAGTCGCGTGACGCACAAGGAAATGAGACAAAAACATAAAGGTGGCGAGACTGGAGAGAGGGACGATGATCATGCACTGGCCTTTTTAAACACCCACCTCAAAACCACTGGCTTTATCAGTGTTGAAGTGGAGTCGGGGCCAATCGGCCTCAGGATAGTCTGTTAGGATTCCGAGCACGGAGGCGGCCAAGACGTCTAGAGTGTCTGACGGTAAGACGAAACGGAGACGGTGGCGGACAAAACTCGAGGCGATCTGAGCAGGACTATCACCAAGGCTGAGCTTTAGAAGCAAGGTAGGTAAGGACGAAGCCGGGCTTGAGGCCCGCAGCGCGCCCTGCAAGGGTTACTACCTAGTACAGTAGGTCAGAGCAACAGCAACAGCAGCGGCAGGCGGACTCGGGCTCATGGCCGGCCGAAGGTTTCTCCACGCGCCGGGAGCGTCCGCTGCCGCGCGCTGCAGCTCAGCTCAGGCCAACTCAATCCCTACTTGCCAGTAGTCTCCGGCTCCGTGCTTGCCTTGTCTCGGACTACCATAATTGACCTCTCTGCTTGACTTCACTCCCATTAAACTGAGCACTTATCGCCCCTCCCAGCCATCCCCATTCCCTGTCCTTTCAGACTGGTCTGTGTGCATCCAATTGCGTCCTCGTCTCATGCTGCCCTGTTGTCCCCGAGAAAGTTGTTGAAATTTCCCCATTCGGAAACTCGACACGCAGCCTTGCCCCTGGACGCCCGCGGCCTTCGCTATCGTCCCCGAGAAACTTGACGCACATCCTTCTGCATCTCGCTCACACGAAACACAAGATGAAAGGTGCGATACCTGCACGTGCCCTGTGTCGTGATCGTCACTGACCCTCGACAGAGTCATCGTTTGACCATTTTGCCCAAAAGTTTGCCATCCAGTTTCCGCTCACTCGACTTGGCGAGGGCCTTGGAGATGGACGGCCAGTCAGGATTGGCGTCGACGCGGAGCAATTCCTGCTGAAGTTCGCCGGAAAGGAGCCGCTCAATGGCGCACTTGGCGGAGACCCTCTGTCTCTAGAGGACAAGGTAATGGCGGAGTTGCGCGAGCTTCAGAACCTTAATTGTCAGATTATATTCTACTTCCATGGCTGCACATACGGCCCCTATGTCGAGCCATTCGCAGCAGCGTCTGCCGCGGCTGAGAACAATAGCAGAGCCTTCACTAAGTACGAAGAGGCCAATCCCAAAGAGGCTATTGAGATCTTCAAGTCAAACGGTAAGAAACTTCCTTGACCCTTTTGGCTACCTGGCTGACTGGTCAGACTTTTCCGACAGAGCACCGGTACTGGAATGGCTGAAGTCGGTCCTCGGGAAGCATGAGATCCCGTTCCTCGTCGCCCCATTCAGTGCTTACGCCCAAATGCTCGATGCTTTCAACCAGAACGCCATCGACATCTACTACGCTTCCACTGAGATCTTTCTTTATGGTGCTGGACAGATCATGTGGTCCGTTGACATGAAGCTGGAGAATCAGAAGTCAGTGAACGCCGAGGGTACTGAGATCTCGGTTCCTGTCGCAAACGTGAAGGAATCCAGCTTCCGAGTCCTCGATTGGGAGAGCGTTACTCCTACCGCAGGAACCCAAGGCCCCGCTGGCGAGATCAGCATCAAAGACGCAATGATTCTTTCCGGATCGACGCGATTGCCGACCTATCAGCCTTTGAGCGATACACCATTTCAGAGCATCGTTGATAGAGTCAACTATGCTGGTGTCGAGAATGTTGTCCAAAATGCCACCAGTTTAGACAGCAAGGCCAAAACGGAATACTGGGAGAAGTTCATGGCTATCTCTGCTTCAATTGCACATATGGTTATCATCAATCATATTAATGAGACTGCCCCGCGGACAGGTGCGAACGCCCCAAGTGACTTGCAGCTCGCTCTGGCCGTACGTCTGCCAGACGAGCTGAGTTACTACATGTCGACAGGCTTGATCAGCCCCAGAGTGTTGAATTGGATGGTGACGCATAAGATCCCGGTGACGGCGCCTTTCGATGGAGGTGATCAACTATACAGAAAGGTAACCCGCGACACGCTCAACCCCATACGACAACAAGCTTACGGCCTGCTTGCGACTACGATGGCCCGATATTTTCAACATAGTACTAACAGCACTGAATATTGGTTTGGTGCATCAAAACAGGAATTCAAGGGTAATGAGATCCCCATCAGCCAGTCAGGCCTGTCTTCATGGCGTGTGAGGGATAAGGACATTGCGGAAAAGGCTGCTGAGCTGAAGACACCGAGTATTGGACTGACTTTCGCAATACAAAGTCTGAGTGACCCCGAGTTCGCGCCCAAGACCGTGACGCTCAAGGAGAAGGATCCAACCAAGTGGGACGCAGACCCCCTCTCTAGCGGGAACGAGCTTGTTGACAATGCCACCTGGCGAATGCTCATGTTGCGTGGCTACGTCAGTAAAGAGCATGAGCTGACGCCGTGGGGCAAGGTGGCCCTTGCTGTACTGCGGGTGGCAGGACCCAGCAAGGAGCAGAGCGAGGCAGCTTTTGTTGCGGTAGAAATGCTGCGCGCTGGTCATTTCAGTCCGAAAGTCCTCCTTTCAGAGCACCAAGAGGATGATTTGAGCCGGCAATACACTTGGGTGGTCTCCAAAGTTTTGACAGTGGGCCAAATGGCTCATTTGAACAAGGGTTACAGCGGGCCGCTCAGTCGACGGCTCCTTGCTTTCCATACCAGTGTGTCTGCCATGCGAACGACGCTCCGTGACCTTAGCGAAGCAAGCCTTGCCAATCTGTTCCTGTGTGGCGACGGAGAGCGTATTCGCGATGACTACATACAGCTGGCCAAGGATCTACCGTTTCAAGGTCGTTTCTCCTGCGGCCTGAGCATTGTCATATCGACTTATCTGGACGAATTCCACACGCGTGCGAATAAGGCAACGTTGCCTGACATCAACAACCAGCTCCAGCAACAGGTACAACAATACTGCGCGCACACACTCGTCGGACCGAGTCTTGAGCGGGCGGTCAATCTTTGGGACGCGTTCATGGCTGGCATACGTGCGTCGGGCGAGCTTGTTGGCAAGGACGACAAGGCTGAGTATGAGAAGGTGGACAAGTGGTTTGCTGGTCGTCGGCCTGGCACCAAGGAGCCTGTGCTTCCCAATGGCGAGTAGGAGTCAGCTAAAAGAAGGAGCAACGACAACAAACTGAAAGAATCAAGCGATCTTGAAAAGCGACATACTGTAACTGAGGGCAGCAACCGTGCGAATGCCAATATTCAGGAGGGATATTGACGTATAACTCGAGAGGCAGTTGCCGGCCCATCGTGATTGGTGGACTATGCCGGGCCTCACCGGCAAGGTATCTGTTCTTGGATCCCAATTGCTTTGGGAGTCGGTTTCGAAAAGCAATAGCCTGCTGGGCGATGCTATGAAGGCCAAATGAAGGCTTCTCCCCCGAGGTGCTAGACAGGCGCAACAGACCAGATCGAGCCGCGATTGGAATCTAGGTCTGAAGGCAAGAGCGAAATGTATATGCAGAGATACCCCATTTTGCTGAAAAGACAGTAAAGTAAGCTTCAATACAGACCATGGCCAGGATTTATAGCAGGATTTTTTGCATTGCGCAGCAGAGGACAAAACGCTTTAGGCCGTCGTTGCCGTGCACAATTTTATATAAAACTGCATCCACGTCTAGGCTCTATACCCAGCTCCTGAGGTAATCCGGAGGCCGGCTCCTTTGTGCGATTGATCTCAATTTCCCTTTTCCGCCTCGACCCTTGATATTATTGCAAAACCAACGTTGACTCTAGACTCTATTGGAGACGGTAGTCAGATCCCGCTTTCTGGTCCTTGTCTTGGAGGGTGGCAGTGAAAGCTTCAAATTCAGGGCCTATCTAGTCTATGATTCGCTAGTCGATGGTCCGGCTCCTGAATCAGCCTCACTCTTCCCACCTTGGCCCTCTTGCGCCGCTAGACTCTGTTCCAGATTGTCTATCCTGCGGCTCATGTCGTCCATCTTAGCCGTCAACTCGTTAGCCACGGCCGTAAACTTGCTTGTCAAATCGCTCAAGAGACTGTCGATCATCGTCGAAAGCTCGCTAGCTGCCGCTGGGCTCTGTCGTAACTCTGCCAGTCAGCAACACGTCCTTGTCTGCTAGCAATGAAACGCAAGACTGGAGGCGGATTTGGTCGGGCAGCAGACTTGGAATTAGACTCACCTCGACGCCCTGGCCGTTCCCCAAGACCTGTCCAGTCGAGGCTCCGCCTGCCTCCGACCTGGCGTTCTTCGAGGGGCTCGACATTGTAGCGGACCAATCTGAGCGATTTCTGGCGCGGTACTGAAGCTGACAGCGGTCGTATTGTTGGCCCGGTACTATCCTCGGGTCTCGAAGGTGTTGGGCTCACGAACTTGTCGGACAGGCCGGATTCGATGCGCCTGATCGTGTCGGACACGAGTCCCTGACAGCTGCGGTGAGCTAGTATGAAAGTCGGTGACTTGGCCAAATATATGGGTTCTGTCCTCCGCGATGGTTTTCCCCCGGTGGAAGGAGTTTCTGGGTGTGCTTGCCCCGGGACTGTGCCTGGAGACGGAGAGGCTTGTAAGATTGGCGATGGGCTGGCCGGTGGCTCGAGCAATTGGCCAGGGGGGTATCTTTGAGGAGGATGAGTGTGAATATGGGTCTGTATTACAGGGATGATGGTGGTAGGAGTCGCTGGCTTTGTCTCTGCTGATACCTTTGTACGCTGTAGCGAACGCCGCACACGCCCTCGTGTTCGCAAGGGGGCCGGAGTGGGCGAGAGGTCCGAGGCTGGTCTGCGGCAGACGGCAGTCGGTTTTCGTGACGGGGGAAGTGTAGGCGGTGGCTTTGGTAGTGCTTGTGTTGGTGGTGGTTCCGGAGCGGTCCTGCTGAGAGACGTTAGGTCTCAATGATAACGGTTTGACTCAGACGAACGAAATTGACGTTGATTGACTGAAATATGTCGACTCCAGCAGGGAATTGGTCGTCGTCTGAGCTCCGGTGATGCTGAGCTTTAGTCCAAGCGGACCCAACAGAGTTCAGCTTCACCCATGAAGGCTGGCTCAACGACAGCTACGACTCATTGGCACCGTCTCTTCCTGGACCATGCGTTCGAACAGCTTCCACACTCAGACGAAATATGCAATTGGCCCACCAAATAAATTTCGGAAATATAACTTACAAGCGACTTTTGCTTTTCGAGGTCGTTTGCTTGTCGCTAGTCTTCCCAGTCTCCAGCTCAGGCCGGGTTTCTCTGGTCGTATTTTTGAACCGATCACTATCGCTTCTGGAAGTGAAGTGTGCAGCGATATTCCTGCAGGTGATTGAACTGCTCAGCCTCTCCTCAACCTGGATACTGGAGTTTGCAGCGGTCCTGAAGATCAGGTTATCAACAGCAGCATCGTAGACGTCGGGGTGGTAGACGGCATTCAGAAGCTCCAAGACGGCATCGTCGTGCCAGTTGGGTAGTTCGTCAGGAGGATCATAGGCCGTGAGCTCCCAGTCGAGGCGCCGGCGTTCAGGGCGATTGGCAGACCGTAGCGGGCGCTCGTTGGGCGGCTCCTGGTTGGCCATCACGACCAATTAACGCGATCTACCTTTTCCGCCCGCGTGGGGCCGAATTGGCGGCAAAATAGTGGGTGGAAGCTCCGTTCACTTGGCGCGGCTGCAACTCCGCCGCTGTGCGGAAAATTGTTCGACAAAATGCCTTCCCGCAAGCCGGCCGACCAAGCTTCTGTCAGTCACTGATCGCATTCGCACCTCACCAGCGCATTGTCCTTGAACTACACTCCAGATGGCGAGGAAAGGCAAGCTTCTTGCTGCGCTCGACGCCCACAAGGGTCGCGACCATGAAAAGGAACGACAGAAGAAAATGATGAAGCAGGCCGAGAAGCTAAAACGACACAGCCGCTCATACGAGGACAACGAAAATGGAAACGATCGCACATCCACTACTGTGAACGGCATAAAACTCGGCGCAGTGTTAGCCAACACAGAAGATGATTCAGATGATGCTGCCGGCGTATCTCTACCTCTGTCCGGGGAGGATAGCGACGAGAGTGAAGCGGACGAAGCGGGAGCGCAGCTGCAGCGAGAAGAGCAGGAAGCTGCCGACGCCGCCGACGCCGCCGACGCAGCCGCCGAATGGGAAGATGACGACGAAGAAGACGAAGACGAAGACGACGAAGGCGATGAAGACATACCCATGTCGGACATTGAATCGCTGGCATCCGAAGATCGCGAAGACATCCTTCCCCATCAACGCCTCACAATCAACAACACCGCCGCCCTATTGAAAGCCCACAAAGCCATAGCACTACCTTCCTCCCTTCCCTTTTCCGCCTCAGCCGTCGTCCTATCCTCCGAGCAGATCGATATTCCCGACATCAACGACGATCTCAGCCGCGAGCTCGCCTTCTACAAACAATGCCTCGACGCCGCCGTCGAAGGGCGCTCTCGATTACGGAAAGAGGGGGTCCCGTTCTCGCGTCCCAACGACTTCTTCGCCGAGATGGTCAAGACCGACGAGCACATGGGCAAGGTGAAAGCCAAAATGGTCGAAGCGGCCGCGAGCAAGAAGGCGTCGGCCGAAGCGCGGAAGCAGCGTGATCTCAAGAAGTTCGGCAAGCAGGTTCAGATTGCGAAGCAACAGGAGCGGGATAGACAGAAGCGCGAGACGCTGGACAAGATTAATGTGCTGAAGAGGAAGCGCAAGGACATGGGCGATACCGGTGGTGCGAAGGAGGAGGACATGTTTGACGTCGCGTTAGACAACGAGACCAAGGATGCTGGGGGAGCGTTCGGAGGGAGGAATAAGGACCGAGGTACGAAGAGGGTGAAGAAAGACGCCAAGTTCGGCTTTGGCGGTAAGAAACGCTTTGCGAAGAGCAACGATGCCATGAGCAGCGGTGACATGAAAGGCTATTCTGCCAAGGGCATGAAGGCAGGTGCGGGGAAATTCGGCAAAGCTGCGAGACCTGGCAAAAGCAAGAGAGCCCAAAGAGGTTGAACACCAGTTGAATCTTCGTATCGTTGGGGACCACGTTCATGGGTATGATATTGAGCTTAGCGAGGCGTTAGCATTTTCGAACTCAAAACTGATCTGCTTCACTATCATGCACAGCCTTGTTGCTCTGGTGACTCTGATGTTTCTTGTGCAAGACTAGCTGACCTCACTTTTTACTAGCCATCAAATCGTCGTTGTATACTGCTAAGAGAGCTTTGAGATTGGAGGCATCCTCGCGAGTTGTTTCCTCGGGGTGCATCTATCTACTGTACATGCGGGTATCATTTGCATCTGTATCCACTAAACGAATCTATCTAAGCTTGGCTATCGACCTGGGTGCCCTGTTCCGTGTTGTTGGTAGCCTTTTTCTCTCCAAAGTTGTGCAGCCGCTCTCCAATAAGATAGACCTCATCTCGGATCTTCAAGCGCCAGCTCCGGAACGAACTCACAACAGTTCTAGCAAAGAATGCAAACACAATGCTCAAAGCTAGAGCTGGATAGCTGTAACGATAGACACTTGTCTGTGTCTCAGGTGTCGCACCACGGAAATACAGGCTGTTTGCTGTATATCCGACCAGCAACGGGACGCTGAGCGCGGCCCCAACGAGAACGATTGCCGGGAGGAAGAAAGCTCGAGTAGCAAGCTTGACGTCCGGGTCCCACCAGCTTGATCCGTGGTTGGCCGGCGCAACCAATGCAAATAGAGCCCGGGCAGGCCGAGATTCTTGGTTATTGTGAATCACCCGGCCGATGATCCTGAGGTAAAGGACGCCAACAGTCCAGGTCTGGATGAATGAAACGGTTGCGAACCTGTCGACCAGGTGAAGTCCAGGATTGGCGTGGGTGCTGAGAGGCACAAAAACGTAGAATTCCAAGACTGCCGCGAGTAGTGTTGGCATGATGATGCCGAAGAAGGAGTAGAAATACAGCACGCGGAGTGCACGGCATACTGCCGCAAATGCTTTGCCGGTCATGGTCACCAGACTGTGACTATAAGTATTTGTGGTAATCCAGAAACGAGTGCTCTGGTACGCCCTTATAAGCCTCTCATGATACTTGATTGCAAGGAAGACCGGGCTGCCGAGTACGTAAGCACCCAGACAGAAGGCATGAATGTCGTTAACCGGTACGCTAGAAGGCAAATAATTGCCAAGAACGAAGCGACCGAAACACAGGGGAACAATGGTCATTGCAAGTCCGGTAACTGCTGCGAAGGCCCATAGCAGGAAGATGAACAGGCCAATGCGAAGCTGGAATTGTGGAGGTAGCCATACCATTTGGAACAGCTTGTTATCCTTAGCATGCAAAGTTCCTTCCGCCGGCTCGGCCTGGCCGTCGAGGCGATTGTTGTCCTTGTCGACTCGAATGAACGTTCTGTGGCCACGTGGAATTCGAACTTGATCCGAAGCTGGGGCGCGTACAAAACGGCCTTGTATAAATTTGCGCCCACGACGATTCTTCCGTGGCTTTTGCTCGTTCGTCCTCGGGGAAATGTTTGCGGGTGACTGCGAGAGGGGCTCTCCTTCTTTCAGAAAGTCCACTCGCAGTGCATTGTGATTACCTGTGATCGAGTCATCATCCTCTGACGTGAGCGCGATTGCTGGTTGAAGCGTCTGGGCCAAGCCTTGTTTTGGATCGTTGACGCTTGATGATGCAGAATCGTCTCTTCCTTGCAGCTTTTCTGAAGACGCTTCGTCTACCACAAGGCCATCCGTGTCCGTTGTTGTTTCAACCCAGTGACCTTCTTCATCCTCCTGCCGTGTGTTGAAGATGAAGTGGGAAAGTCTCAAAGCTCTTGCGCACCGTCTGAACCACCATTTATACATAGCTTCTAGACCTTGTGAAGGGTCTAACACTCTGATCGCCACCGGTATAAGGAAGTTTAGGACAATCAGGTTGACCGGTAATTCTGTTGCCGGATGTAGGGTCGACCATCTGATTGGGAGTATCTGAACAGGTAGTGATGCAACTCCCCATACTACAGCGCCGAGGCATACTATGACTAAGGCGCCATATACCAACGCGCTGAACAGTATCTTTCTCAGTTGTCCCATCAAGTTTCTCTCAAGGACATCACGGACTGGATGAAAAGTCGGATCGTCAGGGTCGCGAATGAAGTAAAGAACACCCTTCCGCATCGTTTTCCTGCACATCGAAACGAACAAGGCAAAGTGGAACATGTAGCATGTTCCAACGAACCAGTGAAGAAACGTCGACGTCAAAGGATTGGCCACTGCAAACTTCAGTCGATAGAGCAAGCTCTGGTCTTGGAAAAGTGGCAGCATCGCAATATCGAGGAGAAGACCACAGTACAAGGGGAAGGCGATCATCTCAATGCTGATGATCAGAATAACTTTGAGCACACCTCCGGCTTGACTCAATATTTCCAATGCTTCGTCTCGTGCTGCGTCAGCGTGTCGCATTGTCTGTCTCATCTTGACATATGAAGCGCCAATAATGTAGAAAGCAAAGTATCCTAGGATGATTGCCGAGATACGATCTCGAGTGCTCCAGTCGATCAGCTCGAGATTGAACGGCTGCGTCCGTACCGGAAACTCTAGCCGGGCCTTGAATGGATTGGTGCGAAGAAGCGAAACGCCAGTGGAAAGGAGGTTTCGCACGACGTTTGATTCTGAACCGATGTATCTCCATACTAAGCTTGGCAAACTTGCGAGACCGGCTCGAAGCCACACCCCGACGCTTGAAAAGGTCCATGGACTTTCGAGAACGGTTTGGATCCAATAATATGACACGACCGTTGCGTTGTAGACCTTTGTTTCAAGAGAGACCAGAGACTCGTGGGCAATCACGGAAAAGTAAGGGATATCGTTGTCGGTGAATCCCTCCTCGGCAGTGAATGTCTTAGCTAGCCTTTCTATGGATTTCGCTGCGAGTGACATTGCTGCGTCAGGGATAGTAGTGTTTTGCTGCATGCGGGCAAAGAATGGCAAGATCCAACCAACTGGACTCACCGCAGTCCGAATGATCTGATCAAGCCAGAAGAAAAGAGTCCCTGCCAGAAGAATTGCCGCGTCGATAAAGACGTTGACAAGAAACGACGTCCACCGCAACGGCAATTTGATGAGAAGAGTGATCGGGTTAGACATCAGTACCAGAACCACCTTGCCCACAATGTAAGGTACCCATATGCCGAAGAAGACAACAAGTGTGACAATCGCGCCACATACCATGCCGTGCTGCACTAGAGCAAGTAGTGGGCCTTGTAAACCGATCAGCTCGACAAGGCCTTCCAGATCTTCACCATCCTCGATGGCAGCCTGAGCCTCGTCGGGATTGAGACCCGCTTCGCGAGCAGCTCGGAGAACCTCTGGGTCTTGGAATGGGGCTTGTCCAGCGTCAGGGCCTGGCTCGGCGGCAGCTCCTGCGACAGGGGCCGCAGGGGCCGCAGGCACTTGCACGGGCTCTTGCTGTTGGCCAGGTACCGGCGCAGGTGGAGGAGGCATGACCGGCTCGTGATCAGCCTCGGGTTGAAGAATAGGCTCAAGCTGGTTCGCTACTTGCTGTTGCTCTGCTGGTGGTAGCTCGACATTAGGCCAGATCAGATTCGCAAGTCGATCCCAAAAAGTGAAGTGTACACCATCACCGCCAGGAGCTGCGGCCCTAGCTGGCTCAATCGGCTGTGGCTGATGTGTGTCTGGCAGCTCTTCAGGCTGCTCCTGCGCCACAGCGCCTTGGGTTTGGGACGCTGGCGGGTCTTCCCCCGGACGTTCGTTGTGTTGTGCGTTTTCAGGACCGAAAACTGGCTGGTCCTCCGACATGATGTCGGCGGGATCAAAATCCTCGTCGAGAGAAACAGGAGACCGGCCCGACCCGTCAGACGTTGGTGCCGATTCCCAGGTCAAATTCTGGTTTTCCAACCAGACAGGAACGTTGGACGGCATTCTTGTAGGGTCAGCTGAAGGCTCGGCGGCCGCAACCTGCTCTGCGGCGCCGTCATCGAGTACCTGCCAGCTTTCATCACTCCCATTTCCACCTTCCTGTGCATTGTGTGCCAAATCGGTAGCGAGTGCATCTATCTGTTCCGGAGTCATCATGTTGTCAGCAGGTGCTTCTGTGGCCTTGAGTCTCTGCATGGCTTGCACAATCCACGCAAGTTCAAGTTCCCGCTTTTCTTCTGCTATTAGGTCCAGAACCTTTTGGGGCTGACAGTCTCCACGATTCCAATAATCCATGAATGTCTGAACGCCAGGCCATATGTCTCCGCCAACTTTTGTGCGCTCTTCCTCCAGAACGCGTCGAAGTTCGCTTGCTCGATCAAGGGCATCTCGAGGCATCGGAGGACGCGCCATTCCTGAGCTACGAGTGCCAGGGTCAGCGACTCCCTGCGTATTTAGAACTCTTGACTCTATATCCGTCGAATCGAGATCGTGCCGTGCACGATCTTGAGTACCTTCACGGCGCTCATTGTCGGGCAAGTTAGTGTTGTCGACAAGAGCTGTGTCATTGCCGTGAGATTGATCTTCGGGCAACTGCTGGTGGACATTGGCTTGTCCTTGACCAACGACCGGAGCTGCTGGGTTCGCGGCGTCTGCATTCGCTGGCGGCACCGCTTCGCCGCGGCCCTGAGCGTTTTCAGGGAGCTGTTCAACGGCGGGCTCGGGAGCCGCAATTCTAGGAACCCCCAAATTGGGCTGCTGTTGAACGACCCATTCTCGGATCAGGAAAACAAGCACAATCAGTACCATGACGAATAGCGTAATGAGCTGCCCCTCCAAAACGTCCATAATCGTTCTGTTCAGAGCAGGCCACCTGGTAATGTGCTGGAGATATTTGACATCGGAAAGCATGCTCCCTTGCCGCGCCATATCATAATGCGGAGCGGTTGCATTGCCAGTTCTGTTTGTAGCTGTAAGGGCCCCGCTGGGCACGAATCCGTCCCTGAAAATACGTCTGACAAGCTTGCCCATGAAAGTTACTGACTGAGGGCGATAGTCTTGCATGGCGTCTGTCGCGGCATCCTTGTTGGTGGATCGAAGGAAATCGTGTAATGTGACGTAAAAGGATCCCATGTAGGAGACATTGCCGGAAACATTGAAAGAGGAGTTTGATGTCTCGAGACTGCGTGGGACGGAGCTGAAGGTATGATTTGTGAGCTTTTCAGAAGCAAAAGACCTCCCCGACAATGCTGATATCTTAATGTCACGACGCTCTATCCAAGCCCCATCGCCGAGCCAGAAAAGGAACCGCCACATCGTCCGCATGGTCCATGGCACCCACGCCAGCCAAACGAAGGCAACGAGCACATATCGCAGAAGCCGCTGAACACTTTGTCCGACCTGGATGGCGGCTTGTCTGACGAACACGGGCATCGGTACCGAGGACGGCATATGGGGATCGTAGAGCTTCGTGAACCGAAAGGGCGTCTTGCACAGCTCGCAATGGCGTTTCTGTGATCGTGCGAGCCATTCCATCAGACATGCTTGGTGAACGAAGCGTATGCTGCCGTTGCACTTGCAAGGGTAGAATAGAGGTTCATCGGGAAGTTCTTCTCCTCGGCATATTCGGCAGCTTGGTGTTTCTACGTCGCGCCCTCCATCATCTTGCTTGTCCATCTCCTGCTTGGTATGAGGCTCTGCTGGAGCTGCCATCTCTGTGCGTACCGAGGGGTCAGGTATCGAAATAGGCTCCTCGATGGGATGATGTTCGTCCATGATCGTTGGCCGAGAAGGGACGCTGTAGCCGTCCCGCTCTCAACAAGATAGGTGGGTGGCTCAGTCAGACTGCAGCCTTATAGTAGGGGCGGCGGCAGGAGTCTGCATGGCTCGGGAAAGCACTGCCAGTGAGGAGGGGCCTGCCGATGGTAGACTACTCACTGAAGACACCAAATGTATCGGAAACAGCGAGTTTGCGTCGGCTTGTCGTGAGTCGATGAGCTGTCACTGCAAGGCAGGCATCAGCTGGGCACGTGAATGCTGCGATGTGAACACCGGCTAAACGATGACGCAGAGAAGCGCCCGGCACACTGGGAGAGGAACAGCTAGATAACCAATGCCGGTTATACGTGCTATATTTCGGTCTCAAGACAGTCCGAGGTGAGATTCATTGGCCGGTGACCAAGTAGGTATTCATCGTCCGGGGCGCTCAATTGCGGGCCGAACATCCGGTGGTCTATACTTGCGGAGTACAGTCCGTTTGATGCAGCGTTTCGACATCAAACTCCCTAGTAAGCGTCTCCTCCAGGCAAGAGCTTGAATTTCCGAGCCCGTCCTCCAGCATGGCACCTTCAAGAGGCATATTGCGGCAGGCCCGACCAGTATGCAGCTCTCTGATTCTCGTCCGACCTCAATTGCGTCCCTTTCCGATGCCAATCCGATTAGCTTCCGCGAAGCGCTCGTTCTCCATCGTTGAAACCGCAATTGAGTCGACTCACATGATGCTCACAACATTGCACACGGTCTCCGGTATCCCGTGGTATCTCACTCTGCCGTTGGCAGGGATAGCTGTGCGATTCAGTATTGTCCTCCCGCTCAGCCTCATCAGCCAGCGCAACCGCCAACAGCGTGCACAGCTGACTCCACAAGTGCTCGCTGCACGCCCGGAGTTGGAAAGAGAGGTTATGGAGAAATTTGGCCATCTCGGGCCCGCCATAGCTACAGGCCGTCTTTCAAGAGCGCTCGCAATCAAACGAAAGGAGCTCGCCAAGGAGGCTGGAATCGGTAGCTGGCAGGCATGGGCGCAATGGGGTCAGTTCCCTGTGTGGATACTACTCATCGAGACTTTGCGGAGAATGTCAGCACAAGAGCAAGGCTTACTAGGAATGATAACCGGGCTTGAGAGTACAAAGTTAGGCTCCAAACCGGGTGGCACTACCTCACATTCTGAAGGCACGTCTCTGGACGTTAGCGACGCAGTCACATCTCTAAGCGAGCCATTAAGCTATCATCCAATGTTCGAACCGTCGTTGGCAACAGAGGGCTGCCTGTGGTTTCCAGATTTGCTCGTTCCGGATCCGCAGCTGGTTCTGCCCTTCACGCTGTCTGCAGTGCTGTTCTACAACATCTACCGTGAGGAGCGAATCCTGAAGGCTGCTGGAATCAAGCCCCCGCGGTGGAGCAGGGGCCTGACCCGAGGTTTGAAGATTGTCGCTCTAGCAATCGGTCCGGCGACACTGCAGATGCCTGCAGCTATGCACGTGTACTGGCTTTCTAGTGCTTTATCTGCTCTTGTGCAGAAACGCGTTGCAGACAGGATATATCCTATTCCGCGAACAGTTGTGAACACCGATGCCACGGAAGGGATCGAGAATCCGCGGCCGGGAGCGCCGCAGCCAGCAGCTGCAGCGAAGAAGACATATCGACCTTTGCGGCGACCCAAGAAACGCTGAAAATTGCTAGGCATCAGACCGGTTCCTGGTGCCTCTATCAGCTTCCTCTGCAGTGGCCCATGTCGGCAAAAGGTATTCTGAGTCGGAGCTACAAGCCGAACAGGATGGCTTGCGTCAAGTACAAGGCCGAGCTCTACCCCAGAACTTCCAAGCGTCAAAATAAATCCAGGTCGGAGGCGGTTTTTGGGCGTAGTTCATGCTACATCTGCTAATAGAATTATTGGTTCCATGGAGATGCACTGGTTCGCTGGCACAACGTGCTGTCTTCAATCGAGCTGTCAAACTTGAGTTGATAAGGACACTCTAGACACTCATGCGTGCGGTCAATGAGCTGTTCAATAGTCATTCAACCATCAGGGCTGCTGGTGGCGAATCTCCAATTCTGTCATATCTAGGACATACGTCTTCAAGCGACAAGCTGACCAAGAATGGTCGTATTTTGGTTTTCAGTGGCGGCCAAACCTCCTTACCACACGGTGACCTGCTTGTAATAATACAATTATCCTGAAAACCATCACTTGGATAGCCCTCTCCAAGAAAGCCCCCGCCTCAGTTGGCGATCTAGTCGCGCTACGCTCAGCTCGGTATGCCATGCATCTGGGCGTTCATTCACCTTGAGAGTGTTTTTGTCGTAAAGATAGTAAGTGTTTATCCCCACCTGGAGGTTTAGTGTTGGGCGCCGGGTCCGGATCTTATAGTTCCGACTTCGGGGCTTGTGCCCGGAGAAGCAATTGTGCCTAAGTTCAAATTGTGTTCGCAGGAGGCCAGAAGGCTGCGAGATTGCAGCCAACGGCAGAATCGGGTGAGCCGAGCGCGTTGCAATACCAGGCTCCTGGTGGCTCGCCGTCGAAGGGATCGCTGCTGACGTTTGAGGGCGGTCGCTGGATTCATCGTCAATCGTCCGCTTGCTGTGCGGTACTACCGTTTGGCGCATCCTTCGTTCTCCCAGAAAGGGTGGTTCATTTCCCAGCCCTCAATGTGATCGAAGCTCGTACCGAGGGGAAGCGGTTCCCACAGAGCCGAGTCCCAGCTTTCTTTTCGATGATCTTTGAAACGCCACAAAAAGTCAGACAACGATCTTTCTTTTTAAAATTCTAGGAACAGATGGCCGTGCCTAGAAGAGAGAACATACTTGTCAGCGAACTGAGCGTAAAGCTGCGGAGGCGTTTCGCTAACTGATCCTGGCCTCTGTCGCCGTAACCCTCCTGCTCCTCAGGATACCGATCGAACTGGCTGGCGTCCCCAACGCCACCTTTGACTGGAGGGACATATGGCGCGTCGATGTCTTTCTTCATCAGACGGTCCCAGGTGACTTCGTTGAACCATGCGTGTTCCATGACATCTTTGCTGCCACCATGCAGGTTACCGAGACGCTTTGTCAAATCGGCCGTGATGAGCTTTTGTAGGAGATCTTGCGCATCAGGATGGATATACGGTGGGTATTTGACTCTGCCCTTGAGGATGTTTTCGTAGATCTTCATGGGGGATCCGCCGTCCCAGAAGGGAGTGAAGCCGCACAACATTTCGAAGATCAGGATCCCCAAAGACCACCTGCGAGCATTAGCGAATGTTCAACTTGTCGGATGCTGCGAGATAGCGGGAGTATACCAATCGACGGATTTGTTGTAGCCTTTCGACGCAACGACCTCGGGCGCAAGGTAATCAGGTGTTCCACAAAGTGTCCATGTGATATCCTTGACCTCTTTAGCAAAACCAAAGTCAGTAATCTTTAAGTGACCGTGCCTGTCGAGCAGTAAATTTTCGGGCTTCAGGTCGCGGTAGATGATATTGCACGAGTGCAGATAGTCCAGCGCCAATGTAACCTCGGCGGCGTAGAATTTTGCGACGGGGTTGGGGAATCTCTGCAGACCGTCAGACAAAGCCATTGCAGTCATCTGTGCGATGATGCGCGGCCAATTGGCGTTTGCGAATACGAGGCTTCGCATTGTGTGTCGGCGGGGTAGATCGGACGACATACCTGCGATTTGCGCAACAAGCTGAACAATTCACCACCCTCGACGAAATCCATGACCATGTACAGGTTCTTGCTGTCCTGGAATGTGCCCCATAGAGTGATAAGGAAGGGGTGTTTGACACGTCCGAGCATCTTGCGCTCGTCATTGGTGTGCTCGACTTGCTTCATCTTGACAACCTGTTGCTTCTTCAAGACCTTGACAGCATAGAAACGCTGATTGTGCTTGCTCTGGACGAGATGGACACGACCAAAGGAGCCCGTACCGAGCGTGCGCTGGATGTTGAAGTCGGTTAGATAGTATTTGCCCTTTGTGACGCGGGCCTCTCTGGAGGGGGGTTCCTGCTGGAAGGTGGAGGAGCGGGAAAGGCCGCCCGCCGGCGTGGCGACGCTGGAGTTTGTCATGCCGGGCGCGGTCTTTTGAGGTTGGGAGGGCGACGAGGATAGGGATACTGCGGCGGTCGAGGGAACAGAGGTGCAGGAGGAGGCTAGTGTTGCATGACTCGGCTGCCCTGACGACTCCTGGCTGTCGGCAGTCGATTGCGTGTCAGAGCGTTTGAGGTTAAGCGGTGGCTGGACGAGGGGGTTGTCGTCCTTGGTGCGCACCTTCTTGAGGAGAGAGCCGAGATGCGGCATGTAGACGAAGAGGGGAGGGAGAATGTGGTGGTGAGGGACGGGGGGAAATGTACAGGTAAGAGCTAAGCAATCTAGGGGCGCGCGGGGTGCCCCTGGTTGGTTGGTTGGCTGGCTGGCCGAGTGTCTCTATGCAAGACTTGCGAGTCGTACTGCCTTCGCTGCCCACCAAGTCGCTGTTGCTATCTGCCCGTCGATATCTGCTCCGAAATGCACGAGATGGGACGCGGGGCCGATGCGTGGGCGGCTGCGATCGCGTTTGGTTCGGCGCCTGTTTCCTTCGCCTCTCCTGCAGCTCTGTTTGTCCTGCCTGCACTTACGTCGCTGGTTTGTTGTTTGTTGTACTTGTCCAGATCCGCTTTGGGATTCCGTAGGGTGCGATCGTGTATCGGCTTTTGCGTGGAGCCACGGATTGCGGTGTAAAGACGATGTTTTTGTGCCTGGTCCAGTGGTACCGTGAATGCTCGAGGCAGTCGTCGCGGGGCGGCAGAGGAGAGAGAGCAACAGAACGAGCTCCGTGCAGCAGGTAATAACGGGTAAATGAATGCCTAGGTACTTGATCGCGAAGTGGACGCTCGTCGCGCTGCCGTCAGAGCCGTCCGTGTGAGCAACCGAAGCCGTGCCCGGTGGATTGTCCTTGTTCGCTGTTTTGCGGCCTCGTTGCCTTCTTATTTTCTGCCCTGGCTGAACGGCTGGACGATCCAGTAGGCCCAGGCCGATTCCGCACGACTTCACGGGTGCAGGACCTGCCCAACCACAGTTATCCCGTGCTTCCTCCGCTTTTGCTTGCAATTAGACTCTGTATCTGTCTGTGGACCTCCACGGACCGTATCCCGTTAACGGCGTTGCCAATCTGCCTGGCTCGCCGGGAGCTGCTTTCGTCTCTAGCGTTCTGTTAGAGGACAAAGTCGTTGCTAAAGTTGTCAGTCTGCTTGCGCACTTTGTTCTCGTCACGTCACGTCACTAGGTACTCTCCAACCAAGGCTATCTCCCGACAACCTCCTCTCCACAGCACAACAACTTCAGTTCAGAATCGGCTTTCTGCTTTGAGCTGAAGATTTGACCAGGGAGGCTGCTGAACTCGCGAATAGCCCACTCTGCTTGGCAGCGATCTAGTCGGGCGCTTTTGTGGGAACCTGAGGTATAAATGCTGTGAAGAGAGCACGTCGGCGATGGACGTCGTGAAGCAATGTATAATTTTATGCCTCGCTGCAATGTAAGCCGTGAAACTTTCGACAGAGTGGATTCAAGGGGAACGGAAGCACTCGGCGAACGATTCTCACTTGCTCTGTGCTCAGCGTCACCCTCGCTCTGGTGTCGTAGCCTGTGGTTGCGTGTCGGCCGTATATGCTGGTTATTGAATCTTGGCTGCGTCCTTTGTTTCGCAAATGGCCCTACTCTGCCCCAGAATGGAGTGATGCAACACGGTAGCACGACCGATTGCAGGAGCAATTGCACAGTGCTCCCGTCCTTGCTGGCCCCTCGACTCGTCGTACGATGCTCGCTGGCACGGATGCGTTTCAGGTATGAGGGCTCGGTGCTGTCCGTCCTTAGATTCACGGTGAAGCTGATTGGGTGGTGGAAATGCTTTTATTGGCCTCTGGTTCCAAGCGGCGCTTGCAGGATTTCATGAGAAGTGTCAGAGCTACGTAGTCCTCTTTGGACAGTCCGGATATTTACTGGAGAATCAGGCATACGGGTACAATAGCTAGCTCATATAACATACAGTTTCATGCTGCGGACCATTTGAATCTTACTTGGCCTCAGCCCACTCCAGCCCATGAACTCTGCCGATTTGGCCTAGAAGGCTCTTCTGGGAGAGTCAAAATAGCTTTGTGGTGATGCTTCACCGAGGACGGAATTGAAGAAGTTGGTTTCGGCACGGCTTGCTCACGGCGTGACAGGTCTCGTTCACGCACTCACCAGGCAAGAACTAATCAGAGGTAAGAGCTTACGGGCCGTCCATCTCTTAGTCCGCCTAGTCCGCCTAGTCCGCCCAAAGTGCGCCCTACCTACCACACTACCATACATGTTTGTGGGACAAAGGTTTCCGAGATCATCTAGCTCAACGTGTGCGCTAAGCTCGCTCCAGCTTTAGCGTCTGGCCGTGTCGTCGCGCTGCATGACCTCTGCATCTTCGTGCATGCATTACCCTTCTGGGGGGGCTGGCTGGCTGGACATGCGACACCTACTTCTGACATCTTATACACTGGATGCTTGGCTCAAGAGGGCATCAAAAACGAGGGATTGCAACACTCGCCGCGAATCGAGGTTACATGCGTCCATTAATAATGATCCATCAAGTCACCCCGCGAACGTGGTTTCACTGCGGCTTGCCTCTTACGCATCCAAGATTCCACGTAGAAGCTGCGTTGGCATGAGTCGTCATGGCCGTGGCCAAGGTCGACGGAGGCATTGGCACCATAATGCTGCACCGCAAGCTGCCATCCATAATCAGGCACTCCATACCTTTGAGCCCTCCCTCCGGCCGAAGACTCCCAATTTCTTGTAAACTATAGCCTGCGACCCTCGTATTGATGCACCGGAGCCTTCTTGATCGCATCGAGCTATCGACAGTAATCAGAGCAGGCTGCCCACGCTTTTTGGGTGAAGGTCTTCTATCCCCGCTCTCAGGGTGTCGAGCCGACTTCTCGTTTGGCGGGATTTGAATGGTCGGGGCACCCCCTTCGCACTCGTGCTTGCAAATACGTGGTTACTCCTGTCTCCAGTCTTGGCAGCTGCTTCGTGATTTGGAGACTACCATCCGGCTCTGGGGCTGAAGCTTGCAGGCAACTTTCTGCATCGTCGTGCGTCATGAGAGGCCTCGTTTCCAGAATGCGTGATGATGCCGTGTTAGTGACAGAAATCCTGCGAACGGAAGAATCGCGCTGCTAAGCATTTGCTGTGCCGAACACTAGGCCTACTAGAGGACAAGCTGCCCAGCAGGGCGAAGGTCTATAGCTTCTGGGCCGGTCAAGTGGCATCCGTGTACATGCCTGTGTAGATGGCTGTTGGCTTCAGCTATCACGATGACGCCGCCGATCCGGATGATGCAAGCACAAAGTGTTTCCAAACCATGGCTCTTGTGAGTAGTGCTTAGGAGACTAGTGCAGGTCCTGTCACCACGATAGACTCAGCTCGCCAGGTGAGAGAGGCATTTATAGTCTGGACAATGCGTGGGCGTACCGTGAGGTCTGCTTTCAGCCTGAAGCTCTGCGCCAATGCTTTCTCCAGGTGCTCGGACGAACGTCAGCTTCTCGACGCCTCCACCACTAATCGGCGTCGCCAGGCCGACAAGTGCGGTAAGCTCGATGAAGCTTACAAGCTCGGGCTGGGCCTCGTGACCGTAAGCTGGAACGTGGCCAAAGCCAATCAGTATGCATGATCGGAAAAGAAGGTCTTCGAGCAGCCGTGAGACTAGGCTGGTGGGGCTCTAAGCTCTGGACATTTGGGAAAAGATCGTGGATGGTGTCCTGCATCGTTCTTTTGAGTAGTCTCCTGCAGCTATACCTTTCCAGGGCGCCACATGTCAAGCAAAATGGCTACCATCGGACGTTAATGAGGGGAAAGATAACGTTTCAATATAAACCTTGACCACCACCACTAGATTTTAACGTGTACACTGCGGGACACGCCATCCTTAGCCGCGATCAATGATAGGTTGTGACATTGGAGTGATGGTCGCCCTTGTCGCTGAACCTGCAAAGACAGGATACACGCCAAATAAGAGTGGTGCGTATGTCCAACAATGCATCGTGAAATTCAAGTCAACTCTTTACAGCCTGCTGTTGGTAGCAAGCTCGACACCGAGCGTTGCCTACCATCCATATAGGATATGTCTCCACAACGTAGTCAGTGATTCACGTAGACTTGGGTCAAGGTCTACACAAACCAAGCTACCAGAGATCTCAAACTGACCAGCGATCGGGCTTACGAAAGATGCTAGCCTCGAGACAAGCTTTCTGGCGCTGCCACCTTTCCGGAGGTTGTAGCCCATTATTGCACACCTGATGACTCCACTCGATATGATACTCCTCGCGACAGAACGGCTCGAGCTCCGCGGACCCCTCGCCTAGCCTCTTTCAAGGGCCTGAAAAGGAATGCTTGTGACCTAGAACTAGGGCTAGCCCTTGACCGAGCTGACACCGAGGCAATAAGAAGCAGCACGTCAGAGGTGCGACGCTTATGTGCAAGGCTTTTTGTGGTGCGCTTACTAGAGAAAGAAGAAGATCGCACTGCTCGACTTTGACAATATGCTCTTGTGACTTCTAGATGGGCATGAATGATTGTTTTCTATTGAGTGATTTACGCTCTCAACACCATGATTCTAGCATTAAATGATGCTATCAGAATGGAGAATGCAAAAGCCTAGCGCCGGCGCCTACGTGAATAGCGCCAGCACCCTTGCGGTGAGTGCGGAAGCTACGGGCTCTGCAGTTGTCGGCCGGAACTGAACGCAGCAACAAGTCAAATTCAAATCTAGATCGGTAGGTTGAGACGATGGTGTCGCGACAAGTCTCATATCGTGCCTAACTAGTTGCTGTCGAAGCTCGTGCCTCTTCATGTTCACCGTGTATATTGTGCTGCTTGGATATGCATCGGCTGCGCCATGTGATTGTGGATGGCCACAGAACTTATACAAACCTGCTTGGTCCTTGACCAAGCTCGTAATATGGAATTGCATTTCGTGTCTTGCCGATTTCCTGGAGGAATAGTGCGTGAGGCGTAGGCGAAGCCTCGTCTTCATTTTCAGTGACAAAAGTCCAAGGCTCTGAGTTCCGAAGCTGTATCTGGCAGACAAATTACATGTCGCCGTAATTAGGTAACAGCCGGGAAGATGGGCGACCACCGCGAAGCTATGAACATGTATTGAAAAGAAGGCATGAATTCTTGACGCACTTGAAGCAAACTTGATCCTGAGTCCGGTCCAGCATGGTGCGTTTTGCGGCGGAGACCATTCAGATACGGCCGGCATGGCTTTGCACTAGCGACGCACTTCTGGTTCTGAGGGATTCGAAGCGACGTCCTATACGTACATACGGCGTCGAACAAAAAAGGACTCACCATGCAAGACAAACTTCCCGCAATCTTTCGTGCCCATGCGGTAGCACTAGAAAGGAACACGTAGTTCTTTTGCTGCTTGCAGATAAGTCATCAGACCTGTCTGGGGTATAGTCAATCCCAACAGGTGATGGTATCGCAGGCGTGTCGGAGGATAACGCTATGCGGATTCGCTGGGCGATGTGGTCCCGTACAGGTGGAGTAGGATCCAATTACTTGGAATCAGGACCTGAAGCTCGTCAGCGAATGTTCAGCGCTTGTCGACGGCCACTTTGCCCTTTTCCTCGCTCCACATCTGGTCAATGACTTGAAACACAGCCGTGATACTAGCTAAGAGTTTGTCATCAATCGCGAAGGCGAAACGTTGCATCATTTTGTCCGGATGCCAGCGGACACGCTCCAGCTTGAGTTGAGCTTTAAATGTGCTTGAAGCTAATCCGGCCGAACTTGCGCCAGAAGATTGCTGCGAGGGATCTGCAATGCTGGGATCGACCAGCAAATACCCAAAGAACTGTCGTACGGCGTCAGGACTGACGTCTCTCTGCTTCCCAGTCGGTACTGGCCAAGGGAATCGAGTGCTCGTATCTTTGTCAGCCGTTTCCGTTTCGTCATGGGACGCGCCACCAGATTTCTGTGCTCCTTTCAACAGCGTATCCCACTTTTGCACGTAATCAGTCCAGGCTGTCTTCCGCCGTTTGTGGGCTCTTCGTTCTTCGCCTCTCTTCAATCCAGCCTCAAGATCGTCAGTGAAACTGTTCCCCTTACCAGCACGGGAGCTTCCACGCTGATTTCGCCAATGATACTCGTCTCCGTTCCTCATTCTCTCTTGTTCTCTTTGCTCCGCCTTGCGACGCTCCGACTCCTGCTCTCTCCGAGCCCTCTCCTCTAGAATATGCCCATGGCTCTTCTCCCACATTTTTCTCCGTACGTATGCAGCATAAGCATCGGCGTCCAAGACATCTGGATTGTTGTAATCGCCCCCCTCGTAGGTCTCGCCTGACGCCTCGGGCCTTGGGTAGACGTGGATCGGCTGGCCGTATACGCCCTCCCAGTAAGCAGCACCTTCGTCGTCGGCCATGGCGTCGAACAGAGACTCGCGGAAAGCCGTGTTCGGAGAGAGGGAGCGCGGCCGTGGGCTTTCATGGCGCCTGCGGTCGCAGTCGTGCGCTCGTTTAGCCGGCGATCGTGATCTTGTGCGGTGACGGCGCCGACGCGAGGATCTATGGTCATCATATCGGCGCTGAGAACTCGAGGAGTCATCATCGAGATGAGGGGGCATCTTCTCGCCTTTGAAGCGGAATGGCTGAGTTGAAGGCATGTCGTTACATGATCCTCTCGAATAACAATGTCAGGAAAGTGGCCAGGTTGCCTTCCGTAGTCTTACAGAAGGATGTCGGATATGGCACATGGTAAGTGTCTGTGTCCGTTGCGATTCGAAAGGTGTAGGCGAGCCGATCAAATAGTACCGACGGAGTGGTGACAGAAATTACGTTGGTGCACGCGCTCCAACGGCCAAAGTGGCCCGAGCTTTTTTCTCCACGCTTTCGATTTGTGTCCCGCCATTATCTCTGACGCTTCATACTCGGTCTGCAACTGAGGCAACTGGCCGTGGGAACTTTATTTTACGATTTGTAGGCTCTGCACACTCTCGCGAGCTCTCGTGAATCTCAGGCGAATTTGTACATGGTCATTTGCGCTGACATGCTGCAAGCAAAGACTTTTCCAAGTGAGGAGACAGCGTTCAACGAACAACAGCGTCACCACTGATCAAACAATGACCTCGACTCTTCAAAATCTAGCCGTGACTTGCGCGGAGTAACCGCAATACCTTGTTCGCGCTGCCAATGGAATTCTGATAGCTGGTAGAAACCATCAGCATACTAGCATCACAAAGGTGGACGAATCTTTGATCTTACCCGGCTCCGCCATGGCCGTACTCATGAATGACAGCCTGCCCGTTAGGAAGTTTCTCGAGCTCAACACGAGCACCTCCCTTTCGATATGGTCGTAGACTGCATAATTTGCGTCAGTTTCCAAACGAATCTCGAAAACACACAGCTGTTACGTACCCTGTTGTTGGAGCGATGACCTCGAACTCGCCGCTTGCATTGAGCAGTTCAGGCGCTAGAACCTTTCCTTTCCGCAAGAGACCCTGTGTGACTTCATCTCGAATTTGCACTTTCCAGTTCCCGGGATCACGGCTGGAGCCGATGATTGTCGTCCCAGATCCTGGTCTCGGAATTATAGCACAGACATCCAGAATCTCCTTGCCCAAGCGAGCTACCTGCCCGTGGGCTTCGCCTTTGACCAAGATGGTCTGGCCTTGGATAACGTCGAGCTGATCGTCACCGGCAAGCTTCCTTGCAGCTATACCCGTGGCGTTGATAGCTGTAAATCGGCCATTGATGTTGGCTTCCTTGCCAGCAGCTTCAAGAGCAGTCTCGAGGCCTTGGTCGGTGGGAAGCACAGCGCGATGAAGCTTGCCGCCAAGCGTCTCAACTCTGTGCACCAAATACTGCAAGTACTTTGGAACATCAACAGTGAAGGTCGTATAGGACATGCCGAGAATGGAGCCCTCTGGCAAGTCTGCCTTTGGGACCTCCTTGACATTGTCAACCACAGACGTCCACCACACAGATTGTATCCCGTGCTCAATCTCCTCGACTACAGAATCCCTTTTCCATCAGATACAGCAGGAGGCATGCCTCGAGGGACTTACCAATATTGTCTGCCTGCCACCATCTGCTAGTGCAAGCTAGCCATTTGTCGAACTTGCTTGGGAACAACTTACGCTGACGCCGCTCTCGCCTGTCTTGCCAGACCTTTGCTCTTCTGAGGTAAGAGCTTTCCAGTACCTATATGTTTCGGCATCCCAGCTACATTGCTCAGAATCGGATTTAGAGGCGTGGGTTCGCCAATTGGCTCCGGCCCAGGGACTGGTATACAATTCATGTTGATCTCCTGGAAAGAATTGTGCGACAACAGCGACCGGATAACCAGCTTCGAGAAGAGTAATGGCGGTCTGAAGACCGATCACACCAGCCCTGGACAGCTTAGAAGTATGTCATGCATTTCTGAAGGCATCCTTGCTCACCCAATAACAACAACGTTCTCGGAAGTCATCTTTGGACGTTCAAAAAAGATAAATTTCTCAACAGGTGTTCACAAGAACATTCGCAGAGTAGTAGATGACCACAAAATGCCAGAACTCCAGCACATTTAACTTATATAGTTCGTGAAATTACACACGTGATGCCATGAGGCATATCAAACGGAGCAACTGACTCACACAGAGAGGCTCTGCTGCATGTTGACTCGGCCGAAGGAATCGGCGTCAATCTCGAGCAAGTCTTCGGCCTATGAGCCTCAGCTTTGACGTCGCCGGGCCCGAAGCTCGGAGAAGCTCTCCAGCTGGCTACTCGGGTGTGGGGAAAACAACCGAGCAGGGCGTTACGCCACGCAGCTAACGGTCTGCAAGAACACTGTAGGCAGGAGCTATGGAAATACACACTGCTGAGGTGACACAATTGTCTTCGAGGTAGTTCCGCCAACTCATCCCGCTGATCTCGCTTTTCGTTAATCGCTGGCGACGCAGCGACACCGGCGCCCCTTGGAACGTCTGTGCAGGCGTGCCTCGCCCGTTGAAGTTTAGATGGTTACCTATGACGGGATGGCTCCCCCCATCAAGCTAGCTGTTTGTGCCTTCAGCATGTCCACGTGGGTGCTCTCACTGGCTGCAAGCAAACTTAACGACCATCCTGCCAGTTCCCCGGCCACCGTAATGGAGCCCCAAGAGCTGCTAAGCAGGCAGGCAGGTACAGTAGGTAGACAGCCAGACTGGCACCGCGGTCACGTCAAAGCAGGCCCGTACCTTAGAGCTGCATGACAAGCTCTGCGAGCTCATTTGAGCTTGTAAAAGTCTCAACAAGCCCCCAGTCATCTGATTGTCTTGTTTCTCCAACGTGCTGGTATTTGCGTCGTCAGTCACAAGCTCGTGAATACGTTTTAGTCTATCTACACTATGCACTTTGCAGTCTTTGGTCTAGCTGCTTTGGCAGCCTGCGGCCGCACGGTTCTGGGTCAGTCTGACCAGCCGATTTCGCCTCTGCTGCAGAACATCATTGCAAATGCATCGAATGTACCCAAATACCAGTACCCGACCCAATTGACACAGGGTATCGTCCCCAAGGCGTTCCATTCTCACAATGACTATGTACGTGTCATGCAAATCCTAATTATGGCTCGAAAGCAGAGCTAACATCGATCCGTAGTGGAGGCAATTGCCCTTTTACTCAGCACTCTCAGTGGGGGCCATGTCCATCGAAGCTGACGTCTGGCTTATAAACGGCACGCTACACGTAAGTTTATCTCCGGATACGGAATATGCTTGACTCTACGTACCCAAACTGGCTGCAATGGAGCGACAACTGGACTGACCTCCATCAGGTCGGCCACGAAATCTCTGCTCTGAGTAATGCTCGTACCTTCGATTCGCTGTATATTCAGCCGATCCTCGATGTTCTGCACGGTCAAAACCCGAACACCAGCTTCGTAAAGACTGCAACTCGTAATGGCGTGTATGATACAGACTCGTCTCAGACCCTGTACTTGTTCGTGGATGTCAAAACTGACGGACCAACAACCTGGCCAGCAGTTGTCAAAGCGCTCCAGCCGTTGAGAGACGGCGGATGGCTGACGACAGTCAAAAACGGCACCGGCGGGGTGACTCCAGGTGCTGTCACGGTCATCGGCACGGGAAACACGCCTCTGAACCAAGTCCAAGGTGTTACACCCCGGGACTACTTCTGGGACGCGCCAATTCCGACGTTGAACTCGACATATAGCAACATCACGGCTAGTGTCTCGCCCATCGCCTCAACGGACTTTGCTGTCGTCTTTGGCAGCGTTAAGAACGAAAAGTTCAATGACACGCAGCTGGCGACTCTGAAAGCGCAGGTTGCCGTTGCCCACTCCAAGGGCATCAAGGTCAGATATTGGGATCAGCCGGGTTGGCCAATCGGAACCAGGAATGCTATTTGGAGGACGCTGTACGACAATGACGTGGATCTCATCAACGTCGACGATCTCGAGGGCGCCGCCAACTTCTGGTCGATATAAAGGTTGTACTCATGCATGTCGGCGGTGTAAGATCGAGCTGCCAATGAAGTGCCGTTATTGCTGCAGGGCTCTAATGTTCGAGATCTTGTAAACGTGGAAATGATTACCAACATCGATCTCTATGAGCGAGAAGCCCTTGATTCCTTCGGGGACAGTGATTCGATCATTGTGGTCGCTGCTGCTGCTGCTGCTGCTGGGCGGCATTTTGCCTTGCTTTCCAACGCTTTTTGACTTCAGGTGCGATGCTGATAAGTTCCTGCTCGCCGATTGCGTCATGTATGCTGTCCAAGACGCTATCGAAGACACTGATGTGATTCGCGTTCATCTTGTCATCCCTGAAGCGCATGTACCGCCAACGCTTCTGCTCGTCCTGATAGCACTCGACGATGCGTTCTTCCAGCGGTTCATTCAGGGCTTTCAGATTCGTCCATTCTTCCTCGCTGACGTAAAGGTCACCTTTGTATTCGTCCCTGTTGCCATTGCCTCTGATTGTGAGCATGATTCTCGGGATCGCCTCGTAGTCTAGAAACACTTCATCGCCATTTTCGGGGATGTATTCCGGAATATCTAACATGATTTTGAAATCGATGGTGTTCTCATGCGGAGGCTTCCACTTGATGATATGAGGGTCTGTGCCAAAGACGTATGGGGTCTCTCTGCAGGTGAAAATAAGACCATCGTTGCCGTGCTTCAGTCCAGGTACCACGTCCTTGAATAACATCTCCATGGCATAACCAAGCTGCATGTCTTTCATTTGGAACAGGAACGGCTGGAACTCGAGCTCTTCAGGCCACTGCTTGAACAGCTTGTCGTACGGAGTGAAAATATTGTCCTTCAGATATGCTAGACGCTTGTCGAGGCTGCGTTCAATCAACAGCTTTCCAGACAAAACCAGACAATCGAAGGCGAGAAAGCGCTTTACGACCTTTCCGTCGGGTTCAATATCGTTGACAAGCTCTCCGTCCAAAACAGTATTTGTCCAGAACGTCAGATGATCCTCTGGTCGTGGGAAGTGATGTCCTCTGACCTGGTAGAATTCGTCTCTGCGATCCCACATATAGGCAGTTTCGACGCCGTCTTCAGCCGTCAGGTACATCAAGCACCTAAGACCATCGGATTTTTCACAGACGTAATAGTCCCGCTCCAACAAGGCTCTCATCGATCTGTTATCAAAAGATACTGGCTGTGAGCCTGGGAAACCTCTGTGTCTGGTTTGTAGTAGCTCTTGAAGCTCACGTTTGAGATCCACAGCTTGCTCGTGTGACATGCGCTGCTCGATCGGTAGCGTTGGGGGCGCCGGAAACCCCATGGTTCCGAAGATGTTCGGACGATCGCACTTCGGTATATTGTGATCGAATGGAAGCGTGCTGAGGTCCGTGGCTGCCAGTTGATGCAAGTTGTGGTCTGAATGTTCAAACAATGCGTGTACCAAAAGCGGCAGTCACGTGGCAGGCAGTGCGCAGATGGCCTGTTACCTACTTACCTACCTAGACAGCTCAGTAGTCACATAGCCCTAGGTAAGTACTCCGCTAGACATTACCCAGGTGAGCCGTTGGGTAATTATCTACAGTGAATTGCAAGTGAAAGTCCAGCTGAGCACGGCAGCTGAGTCCCCTGTGGTAATATTACGGCCACACGCTTACGTCAGGCCTGCCTCAAGGTCTGAGGTCCACCTCATACCTCGAAAAAACACCGTGATACTGAGGTTCGATAACTCGAATAATAAGCTGGTCCTTCTCGGCTATGCTGTCGGCTGCCTACAGTCGTTGAATTCGGCGCACATGGATTGATCAAAGCATCGCAATGGACGGCATCGAGCCCGCCCAACTGTCCTTTCTCGGAATATACAACCCGTCTCTGGGAAAAACTGAAGAGACCGAGTTCGAGCAAATCGTCTATTACTATTCTTCTAAAGCGTCAAGAGCTAAACGCGCCGGTCGCCAGTCTGGCTCGAGCGCGGAGCAGATTCAACATGAAGAGCGGAACGAGCAGATGCGCCAGATAGGCCTGGCGCAGGGCATGGTCGGATTTGCAAAGTGTGCCCATATGATCCAAGGGCGTATGACCTGATGACTGACCCATATGCAGAGCATTCTCGGAGGACACCGCTGTAGACTTCGTTGATACCGAGAAAGGGCGGGCCTGGTTACATGAGCTCGAGCCTGGCTGGTGGATGGTGGCTGTTCGTACCTCTCTGCATTTTCACCCTTGACTCCGTGAGACTAGAGCAGGTCTAATACTGTCCCAGCATGTGAAACTCACCCGCATCGAGACAAAGGCACCCGCTTCGACGTCAAATGGAAGCAAAGCGAAATCCGAGTCCTCAGTCGAATACTCATCACGCGAACTCTGTCCCCAGAGTCTTCTCCGCGAACAGTTCCTCCGAGCACATTGCATCTTCCTCCTCCATCATGGAGCATCACTGGGCGACATATATGTGCGGAGAGGTCGCGCCAAACTTTGCGCGATACTCGAGAAGTTCTGGAATCGCACGCTTCGCCAGTGGGATGTTCTCATGCATGGCGCTCCGGCTACCGACATTTTCAATGGCATGAAGCTTGCTGCTGGTGGTGAACTTGGTATTGGTGTCGGGGAGGAGGAGTGGGGAAGCGGTGAGCGTGCTGTACTCGAAGATCTCATCCATAACACCGAAGGTCTTGTTGACCTTTTGGTAGCAAGGGTGGGTGAGCAGCCACAATTGGAACCGAAGAAACCTGAAGAAGACCCTGACCTCTGGCTTGGATCTGGGAAGATGCCATCAGCTTCAGATGGCATTATCTTCTCGGGTGTTGGCTCGATTTCGCGTGAGGCGCGAAAGAGGGTCGCAGCGTGGATGGAAATGATAATCAAGCATGGTGTCAATGCTTATGGCGTGCATGATAGTCCTCACTCGACGAGGAAACCACGCAAAAGAAGGAAAGAACCCGTTTCGGAGAGGCGAGAATCGAGCCAGGATGCACCACAGCCGACCGACGCTAGCCAAGTCCATTCCCCAGCTCCGCTCGATAGGCCAACTGGGATACCACCGCCACTGGTCTCACCCGATCAGGCGCGGCTGGACGGTCATGAGGAAAAGGGACTTTTCGACGCGGACACCATGGTCAAGTACATGACGCTGGGTATATACGGCTCATCTTGGGGTATTCCCTCTGGCCGGCCCAGCACCAGCGCCTCCCTGTCTGGTGGAAAATCACCTTCTCGACAAACGATGTCAAAATCAGCGCCTCCCTCTAAGCCGCAGACCCTCGAAGAAAAGGCGATGCTCTTCGCCTCGCAATCTCTCCCGGACACCATCCGCGGCTGCTTCATCATCGGCATGCAGGGGGACCTCCATTACACCGAACCTGGCTCTGACCTCGACGAACCGACAATCGATATTGGTACGGGAAGTGATGGCTCAGGCCGCGCGATTCAAAACACATGGGATCGCCGAAACCCGCTCCGAACTCTATATATCGAGCGCGCCACGTCCTTCTCTCTGGCGTCGTCCCGAATATCGTCTCAAACCATCACATCCGTGATTGACCGCCCCCGCGTCGTGGTCTATGCGCGACAACCCTTTCTGTACACCTTCCTCTTCGACCCGAACACGCAGCCGGGGCTAGCTTTTCCGAGATTCTACCGGAACTTGCACAATCAGCTTGCGCCCCTGTACCAGCCTCTTATCCGGACTACGTCGCCCGAGGATGTGAGGCGCCGGCTCTGGGACGCGGCAGCAGGCTCGTTGCGGACCGAATCTGCGCTCGCGAGCCCAACGGCCCCGGTGTACGACCTAGTCTACGACCCGGCGAACGGAACATGTCACACCACGCTGCCGAACATACCCGAACCAGGCGAATCGGTCGGTGGAGACGGAGGCGCGGTGTGGTCTCGAGCAGACGCCGTCGCCGTCCACACGCTGATCCTCAGGATCTGGATGGACACGCGAAGGCGGGACAGCGAGCTGGAGCGCACGGTACGCACGACCAGAGGCTGGTGGGTTGTCTGGATGAGACTTCCCTGTGCAGACGACGACATGGGTTCTGGAGAGAAGCCTCCGGATGCTTCGGAACTTGCTGGGTCGAGCTCTGCTCCCGGCTCCGAGGAGGGAAGGCGGTCGAGGAACAATCGAGGCTCGGCCGGACCCGTGAGCAGGACGAGCTCCAAGGTGGGAAAGAGGCAGTTCCGGGAGGCTTTCCTCGTGAGGCGGGCGCCGGAGAAGACGGCCGGGACGGAGAGGAGGAGGAGGATCGGTTCCGGATTGTGGAGCGGTGGGAAGAAGGCAGACGATCAGGGCATCGGAGCTTGGGGTCCGGGAAAGCTGGCGGAGGGCATCGGAATTGACACTCGGAGGTATATCGAGGGCCTGTTGAGCCTGAATCGATGAACGTGTACTCGCAGCATCGCAACTCTATTCTTGTAAGCTGTCCAGGTCAGACATTCTGTACTGGCGAATCCACGCATTGAGGATCAATGATCGATTTCGAGTTTGCGTACTGAAAAGAAAAAGCCGATCTATTCTGGTTATATATCCAGCGATCTCGTCTTTGGGGTATCTATCCAATCGTGAAGCATAAAATGCAGGTCTACCCTTCTCCATTCATCAATCGTGTATCGGTAGCCAAATGCGATCCGTACTCCGAGAATACCGGCATAATGCCGCTCTCACAAACCCTTTGACCTTCGCCGACGTATCGGAATATGTGCTCCAAATCTACCTAGTCGGAGCTGCTGCCCTGGTCAGCGATAACGCCGTCGTCCTTCTCATTGTGGACACGATCGTTCTTTATCTCGCTCTCCGCCGTCGCAACACTTCTCCGTCGAAGATGGTTATCGCCTTGCTCGAGGTAGTTGATGAGCAAGTTTCCATGCTTGTCGAAGCGGTGGGGCTCCTTGGCTGCGTTCGGAACGACGCTGAACCAGCCAGACTTCTCGAAGATGGTGTCCATCTCCTCTAGTGAGCGGAGACGGGTCTCCGGGAAGAAGAACCAGACGACCGGGAAGATGAAAGCGTTACTGGAGAGGATGGACGTCAGCACAGGCAATCTATAAGCTCTAGCAGGGGGAATGTCTCACATAACGGCAAAGATAATGTAGGTTTGATACTTGATGTTTGCGAATGCAACGGGAGTGATCATGACCTGGTTTTCCGTCAGCATTGCTACCATTATCATTTATGCTTGCAAATTCTGCACTCACCACCATAAAATTAAAAATCCAGTTGGAAGAAGTGGCTAAAGCGTTGGCCGGAGCTCTGCTTCGAAGAGGTACAATCTCAGCGGGGTACAGCCAGGTCATGCCTAGCCAGCCCCAGGCGAAGAAGGTGTTGAAGACGAAGAGGAAGACTGCCGCAGCAAGACCGCCACTCTTCTGGCCGGAAGACCCCGCCGGCATATTTTCGTTCGCCCAGTTGCTGACGGCGAGGGCGACCATGGACAAAGACATGCCCGCGGCGCCAAAAAGCATGAGAGGCCGGCGGCCAACCTTTTCGATGATAAAGATGGGGATGAGCGAGGCCAGGAAGTATTCAGTACCGTTCGCAGCGGCAAGTAGCGACGGAAGATGGCCCTCGAGACCAATGCTCCGATAGATATTTGGTGCATAGTATGTGATCAGGTTAATTCCAGAAATCTGCTGGAACATTTGGTTGACGTAGGCGAGAACACTGCGCTGGAAGGTGCGGAGGTCGTCCATGCGGAAGAGATCGCGGAAACTGCCCTTGGACATCTCTACGACCGTGTCCTTGACGGCTGTGAACTCGGACTGGACATAGGGGTCATCGCGAGGCAGATCATGCAGCAACTCAAGGATAGCCAACGCCTCGTCGTCGCGACCCTTCAGAACAAGCCAACGGGGAGACTCCGGAAGATTCCAGACGGTGGCGAGAATGATGAGCGCGAAGAAGATCTGAAACGCGAGCGGAAAGCGCCAAGAGACCTCCTGGTCCATGATGAAGCTGAATCCATAGTCGATCCAGTAGGAGATCATGATACCGCATGTGATGAGAGAACCTTCGACCATGACCAACGGACCGCGGTGGTGAGACTTTGAAGTCTCAGATTGCCAAGTGGGCACTGTGCTGGTGTTCAGACCATTGCCAATACCGGTGATGATACGGCCAGCAATGAATTGAGCCGCTCCGTAACTTGTGCACTGGATGATGGCGCCGATGACCATGATAAAGGAGCCCAAAAAGATGGTCTTCTTTCGACCAAGAGCATTGCCAATCCAGATTGTCATAATGGCGCCGAGAAAGCAACCCAGGTTGTATCCAGCAACTGCAATACCTTGATACGTCGAGTAGGTCGAATAGTTTGCATCGTTTATTCCGGAGCAGAGCGGTCCCTTATCACGATTGCATTGCCACTGGTAAGGGTCGATTTGCTTCATGTGCTGTCTGAACGCGTCGAACTCAAGTAAGCCACCTGTGACTCCCTGGTCGTAACCGAAAAGCAGAAAGTCGAGACCGGCGATGACACCAATGGCCATGCCGAGCCCCCCGCCGCGGAGGCCGTAGTATCTCGGGATTCCAAACGGCATGATGACGATGTAGAAAAGACAGCAATTAGAAAAGCCACTAGGAAAGCACGAGAGTTCTCGGACAGACCAGTATCTGCGCGCGATATGGTCCTGCGGCGAGGAGAAGGACGCAAATGAGCGCAGGTGAAGAGCAAGACGCAAATGCAGCACCAGCGGATGCGGCTGATGATATAAATTCCGGCACGAAAGCTAGTCGTCTTGGGAGCGGTATGATGGCTACCGTCCCGAAAACGCCGGCTTTGGTGTGGAAGTTTACCTCTGTGACCAATGAATGCGGAGACTGGCTCTGGGCTGACACCAAGGTCGCAGCTGGTCCAGGAAGTGGTCGATCACTGCGATCAGCGGGGGCTGCACCGGGCAAGAAGCACGGATGCAGGATGAAGACGTAAGGAGCTTGGAGGCGTGAACTCTGTTTGGCGACTAGCTTTCACGCGGGCTTCTTTCGAATTTTCGGTCGTCTTGGATGCTGGTCTCCACCGCTATGATGGGCAGCAATTTGCCTTTCGTATCGAAGCCCGGCTCTGGGTACGTCGCGTGTCTCCCTCGTGCTGGGATGTGGTGGAATTGGAGCTTCCACTCATTCCGATGTGTAGTCTCCGTGCAGGTGCCTGAGTTTTAAAGGCTTTTCCCGGAGTGGCAATCCATCGGAAAATCCGGGGTTTGACTGAAGCATACTCGGACAATAATAGTTTCCATTTTGTCATTATCGACCCGGTCTCGAGCGATTGCATGATAACTGTTACTGTCGCCTTTCTCAACACTGATTCCATGACAGATTCACACTCAAGCGAGGGGAGACGTTATTATCGTTGGCGTCATTGCTATTGTCACACACTGGCTGCACGATTGCATCCCGATTCCCAAAGATACCCACATAAGATCCTCTCAGAAATTTCCCCCCGGACGCCTCATCAGCAAGGCGCGTTCCGGGGCAGGTGTCATCTGGCCTGTGAGAACAGCCCGAATACAGGGCCTACCGTCGCTGCCACCGTAAATCGTAGTACAGCACTGCAGACATGTGCAGAAAGACTGCAGTGCCGTCCACGCCACGCAGCTGCAGCGGGCGGCACAAAAGCCGAGCACGGCTTTCGGACGCTTAAATCGTCCCAATGGGAAGGAGTCGAGTCTCGGCGCCAGGGCTGCCGCCCTCTGAGTGCGATGACGACGTTCCGGGACGAGAAGGACAAGACAGACAAAGGACAGCTGAAAGACGGTCGGCATGGTGGTCTGGAAGGAATGGATTATGTTGTCAGCCAAGAGGCTTTTGTTTCGGATCGTGGGTGCGAAAGAGAGCAATAGACCCACGGTGGGGGCTCTTCTGGAAAAGCCGTATCGAATGCTTCGAAGCTGCAAAGGCCCGCATGCTGCAAGCTTTGTCGTTCAACGGCTCGTTGGATTGAGGATTCGAGGCGGACTGGGCGGGCACGCTTCGTTGACGCCGCTGACGAGCTCCGAATCCACCTCCAGCCCTGATACGGGGAGTGCGCAACAGCCATGCTGGGGCAGAGTATTCCTCCTAAATTCATTCTGGCAAAAGTAGTTCGCCATAGTTTGGTTTTCATTCGATTGGTGCAATACACGACAACATTCGCATAATGCGCGAAACAAATGAATATACTACTACGCAGTGCACTACAGAGTTTGTAGTACTAGAAATATTGGCTTTCCACCCCCAAGCGCCGCCGGCGCCAACCTTGCACAAAAAATCTCAAAAGACGCACCAACTTCCCCAGTCAGCGCCACTAAACGCCTATCACATGCTCACATGTCCATATCCCTTTATCGGATTTCCACCCAATATTGCTTCGTCTTTTGCACTCACAAGCCGGCCGACACAACAGTGCAGCACACTTGGTGCATTGCAAGTCTCATGTTGTAATTGCTTCCGCCCCGAAGCCGGATGCCGTGAACGGCTTTCCTTCCTTGCCAACCCCTCAGTTGGCAAGCCCAGGGAGTATGTAACGTAGCGTTGAGGCAGGTCTTATGCCCATCGTCAGCATATGTTCTTCCGTATCGGCGTATTGGCTCGAGTTGCAAGACTCTACCCCACGGGGTTGTCGCACGCAGCTCTGAGTAGTGAACGCAGACATGCAGTGCATGTTTCCCAAACATGCTAGCGTCGAGGTCGACTTTTCGCCACAGCTTCCCAGATTAACCAAAGTAAGATTCGCTCCGTCGCCTGTCGACTGGCTGAATCCGACTGGCTGAATCCGACTTGCTGGCACGGATAAGCTAAATCTTCTCCAGACGATCGACAGCTTCAATGTGCTTCCCCTGTCGATCTGCGCATCAATCCGGAGGTGCGCACGCGCTAACGTCAAGTAGTCCCTGCCAGCAAAGGAGTTGGCGTTGCGGACCTTGGCTTCTGTGCGCTATAACCTTGCTCAACTCAGCGCTCTGACCTTCCGAACCCACCGCTCCATGTCACAAAGCTTCGGAATCACCTCAAAATCGGTAAGAAAACACATACTGACTTCCAGCCGGGTGAGTTCAAGCTCGCTAACCCCACCGACCACCGCCACTCGTCGATGGGGAAAGACGCCGTCCTCAAGTCCCTTTTGAGCCACCCGTAGTGCTGCCAGTAACAGCCGATGCACACTCTTGGAGGTCACTTCGACCAATGGTGCATCTTCGGTTGTGTCGTCAAGTTCTCTAGTCAGCGCTTCCTGGCCCGGAAGGAGTTCTTTCGAGTTGCTCGATGTCGGAGTGAGGGGCAAGAAGGATCCCCTCTGCCGATTGAGATTTCTCCTTCGTGCGAGCCTCTCGATGTAGATCCCCGCGGCTATATATACACCGGTGCTCGCAGGACAATACTTGTGCAGTCGTGCAAGGTAATCGGGGAGTGCCACTGGCGGCGCAGATTTGCAATAGAACTTGCGAGCGAGCTTGTCCGACTGTGCTATGATGTGCGTTGTCTTGTCAAGCGGGAGTGGTGTAGGTGATTCAGGATGCGTCGGTGGTATCGGTGACTGTGGACGAGATACCGGTGAGTCAATTGGCGTCCTCGAGGCGCGGGGGACCCGCTGTAGAAAAGGGTGCTGCGGAGACGTCGGCCCTGGGCTCGTCAGATCCCCAGACGGCGGCGCCAGGTCGACTTGGATGCCAATCTGTGGTGGCCGACGATTTTCATCTGTCGGGCTCGGAGTCGGTGTAGGAGACGTGACCTTGCTCGAGTTTTCGCTGGAAGGAGGCGTCGGTGGTTTTGGGAGCTTCTCGCCAGAGCTTGTCAGGAGATGCTGCACGTAAGTACACAACCATTCCATTGCCTGGACACCTGGCGTGATCGTCAGATCGATGGCCTCGCCCTTCAGCTCTCCCAGTTTGGCCGTCGCACTTTCCTCTTGTTCTTGAAAAGCCTTCGCGTTTACTTCATGGATGGCCTCGTCTGCTGATGGCTTAGGCGCTGCCGGCAGTGGTGGAGGGGGTGACGATTGACCCCTGCTTCGTAGAGGCATCGCAGCGCCGGCTGTCCCTCCTCCCGTGTCTTCGACCTTCGAATGTCCCTCCTCTTTGCCTCCATTCTGGTATTTTGCTGTTGATGTGATGCTTCGACTCCTGTCCCTCTTATCTCGCTTGGCGAACAGAGCGCGGTATCAGGGATGGCGATTGACCAGAGCCTCTTCAGACCACACGCAGGGTTCGCTCATGAAGGGCGAGGCAGCTGTCGAAATGCCCGCGGTGTTGCAGTGCCTTCACGCAGGTGACGCAGCTGTTGGCAGAGACGGTAGAGCCAACATTGGCTCGAGAACAGCGGGATGTGATGCAAATCATGGCCTCCTGCCCTCAGGACACAGTGCGGGTCTGTACATGCAACGAAGCAAGCTTGCCGCGGCTCTGCCGATGCTTTCGCCAAGTAGACGGTGTGCAGCGGAGGCGGGTTGGTCCAGACTGGCCTGCAGCCCGGGTCTCAAGCGAGTTGGTGGTTGGTGGAGTTCGAGGAAGCTGTAGCGGATCAGTTAGCTCGAAGCTGGCAGAGCTAGGTGGCCAGCCGAAGAACGTCGTGGTCTGGGATCGTCTATGCTGTCGCACTCCGAAGCTGTGTCATGTATCGCGTGGAAATGGCGCGCCGTCAACGGCGAAACGAGATGACTTGGGATGGTCATGTGCGTCGCTCTGGCTGCAGAGACCTTTCGGCGGGTTGGTTCGGCGTGCGGAGACTTGCATGCTGGCCCGCACCGAGCCAGACCGGTCCGACGATCATTTCTTTTCAAATTTCCCTCGTCTCCGATCGGCCAGACTTCGCGAGCTCTGTTATAGGTGAAGGTGTAGCCTCTCAACTCTCTTGTGGCGGTTGCTTCGCAAAGTACCATTAGCCAGTCACGTCGTGGCGCGCTTGACTTCCGACTTTTAGATGCTGAGGAAATGCTTGAATCGGGTAGACGGCCTTGTCCATCGTGATACGTATTGGTGGTGAATTGTAGAATGCGGTGCTGAAAAGGGAAGCCAGTTGAGAGATCGTGCTCAGCCAAGGCTGGCAATGGCGTAGCCCGACTTCTGCAACCACGTCTTGCACGGCTTTATTCCAAGCGGCACCATGCAAGTGGCTTCTCGATGCACTGTCTGTCTGACGAGAAGCTCCTCCAATTGAAAGCTACGCACATGGCGAAGTCAATCACCGAACTATCATACATCTCGGCCGAAATCCTTAGCTATTCCGCCAGTTCAGCTTGAGAGCCCATCAATCCTCGACTGTCGAGCCACCTCGTCAAAGATTCTGCCAAGAGCTCCCTTGCTTGCATCCAACACAATCGACTCATGATCCGTTCCAGGAAGCTCCAATGTCTCAAACTCAATCGCACCACCTGCGCCAACAGCCTGCTGCCAACAGTCGACAAAATATCTCTGCCCGCCCTCCCCAATCATGACATCGGACTCTGCAAAAAAGGCCTGTATCTTCAATCTTGACCTCTGACTTCGCGTGTCAACACCCTGGTTCGCCTCCTCCACATTCAGCAATCGTTTGGGGTACTCTCGGTAGTCATCGCATGCCCCCCACGTCAGCCCATCTTTTCGCAGCAAGATCAACGCCTCATCGTTCACCCCACTAGTCTCCTCCATCATAATGAACCGCATCTGAGCCGTTTCCAGCTCCTTGACAAAGTTTTGGTCTCGCTGTCCCCCTCCCTGACTTGTCGAATCTAAATCGGTGCCCTCTCCTGTTTGCGTTGACGTTCCTTTTGCGCCCTTCAATCCCTCCAGAAACCCCGAGGACGCTGTGAGCACCGCTCCCGATGCACCAACAGTGGGCATTAATTTGCCGGCCACGAACCGCATTATTGGGTTGTATGCATTGATGATCCCGCTCGGTAGCCTGGTCACGAAGCTCATGAGCGTGGATCGTGAATGTTCGCTGTGCACCCAGGGCGTCATTAACGCCGCATAAGGAGCGATCATGCCTGATGAGAACAAGTCGTGGCGCCGATAGATGGTGTCGAGCAGGTAGAGCGTGCCAGCGCTGTGGCTGACAAGATAAACATTTGTGACGGTAAGGTGAGCGATCAGGATCGGGACAAGGGTGAGCCAATGAGATAGCCGGTCCTTTGGGGCGATGGGCGTGGAGCCACCAAAGCCAGGTCTGTAAGGTGTCAGTTACCGAGCAGTTTTAGTGACTTCGTGAGCTTCATGCAGGGAGGAAACCTGATACTCCTGAGAGTGGAAAAGATATTCGATCAGACGCACCTGTCTACGTGTATCATGCGTACTCCCTTGGCGACGGCTATGTGATCCATACTGAACACATGATATCTGGAGCAAAACATTCCCCCACAATAAAGAATGACTGGCAGCGTACGATCGTCAAAGTTTCTGGATACTGAGTACGTCACTCTCAGTCGGTCGTAATTTGCTGTAGGGGGCAAGTAGATGCAGCGGTGAAAGTTGCTCCTCGAGATCAGCTCGAGGGCTTTCTGTTCGGCCTCGGGAAGCTCGTTGATGGCCGCCATCATTTGATGAATCAACTGCGTCGGTCTGCTCTCCAGCTCGAGGTATACGCGGGAAGTGCAAGAAAGTTTTGGATCCGGGTTTGCGGGCTACAGCATGTGTGTGTATGTATGTGTGTAACGCGGCGTTCGGCTACCCGAGAACCAGGTTGTCGACACCGCATTTATATGGCGAATTCGGCGAGAATCAGGACTCGGATACATCTTGGCCCAGTACATGGCATATGCAAGGGTCCACCCAACTGAGAGTGGAAAGTCACGATCTTGTTTGTCACCGATTTGTACACTCGCCTCTGGCATTTGCGCACGGGCCAGCAGCGTCGTGCCCAATCGTCGTGGCTGGCGGACGAGCTGAGCTGATTGCACTGCAAACACCTACCCTACCTGGATCCAGCACCTGAGGAAGCTTTGCAGCTGCGGCTCCGTAAGTAGACCTGTGAGAACGGCGAGACGGGTAGATTTGAGAGATGAAATGAGCGATCCCAGAAGCAAGACCCGAACATTATTTCGGAACAGACGTGCCGCCATGGTGATCGCGAGGCTGCAATTCTTTCTTCTCGAGCTTCTCTTTTCGAAGTACCTCCGCAAACTGTGTGGTTCAAAAGTGTCGCTGTTTCGGGACACCGCATCATCAGTTGTGCAACAGCCTTCTGTACCTGCCTGCAGCACGAGCTAGACTTTTCAGTTCCGGCGTTTAGAGCCAGGGAGGCAGAAGCATGGCGCGGCATGTTTGCGTGCTCCTTGGGGCACACAGGGCATTATGTGCATTCAGACTCCTGTCAGCACTACTGGCGTCAGGCGCAGCGGTCCGGTCGTCTGCAACTGCACGTTTGCCACTACCTTTGGGTAGACTCAGAACTCAGTGTTGACTACGCTCGAGACCGTAGTGTTGTTGATACCAACCCAAAGACACAGATGATCGTGGAGGAAAGCATGAAATCGGATTCGAGAATAAATGTGGGGTGCTCCCGGCGCCGATAGGTATACAAAGTATTGAAGCCACCAAGGCCTTCAAATTTGACATTGTCTTATGTCGATGCGTAAACGCTCGCTAGGTTAAATTAAATTGTGAAGGGTATCATTTGCGATCGGTCTGGCTATCAAATATCAAGAAAACTTCAGATGGGTATCCCAGTAAAGACGACAACCTCTAAGTGTCAACGCCGCGACAAGTCACAAATCAAATGACCTCCCATGCCATGCGTCAGATCAGATGTCCCTTGCCCATGGATCATCGTGGTGGGTGCGTCCGGATGGCCTCCTTCGCAACTCGCCTCTGTTCGCCTCGTTCTCCACCCTACGTACGGTGTTCCAACCATTTCCGGCAGCAGGAGGTCGGCGGTCACGAGATCTTTCTCTCCGACCACTGAATGAAAGTGGGTTCCTATGCTGCGATGCTGATCTGGCCCGCCTCAGATCATCGTCATGGCGGCCACGAGGAGTCCTTGACCAGTCATCGTCGAACGGCGACGCGGGTGGAGTACTGTCCCATCTAGCCTCCGTTCTTCCAAGATCCAATGGAGCTGGCCGGCTCCTTCGGCGTTCGTGGCTCCTGTTCCTTGGGGCCCGCTGTTGGATGACAGGCCGGCCACGCTCTTGGTCCCGGATAAGACGCGTCTGCGTACCTGCGATGAAAGCGCGGCGCGTTTGCTCGCTGGCTCGAGCTTCTGCCAGTCGTTGGCGCAGATCGGTTTCGCGTTCTGCGAGTTGGCGCAAACGATGCTCTTGGGCAGCTGTGCGTCGCGCAGCATGAGTCTCAGCTTCCGCACGCCGAAGACGGTGCTCCAGGTCTGCTATACGGTGATTGGCCTCATCGGTAATCAGTCTGATTTCGGCGCCGCCGTTGTCCGAAGGACCCTTTGGCTTAATAGGACGACGTTGGGGCACTGGCGAGTCTGGGCTACGTGACCTACCTCGACCAGGCCCTCGATTAGGTATTATGACCACTGGTGGGTTGTCATCTCCCTTCTTGGGCTTCCCTTTGGGCGAAATTGGAACGACATTGTATGGCCTTCCTCGGGATGGAGGATTGGAATCCCTACGCTGTAATGGCGTCTGCGGGCGTACTGGTGGTTGGAAACCTGGGTTATGGGTGTTCGGGTGAGTCCAGCGGTGATTTTCAGGTTGTGGCCGCGGCTGGTAAGAAGGCTGGTTCATGTTATTGTTTTGCCAGGCCGGGCCAGGACTCCGACGAAAGGGGGGCATTGGAGGTTGTCCTGGCGGGAATTGTCCTGTTCTTGGAGAATGCAGAGGTCGAGATTGTGGTGGAGGCACCGATCTAGATCTCTTCTCTGGCTTGTGCTTCGTCTTGTCTCTCACAATGAATATTGGTGGCTCCTTTCTGGACCGAAAGAGGCTCCGCAAGGAGAACTCTATTGCCAGAGATTCGGATGGGCGATTCTTCCCTTTATTCTTTCCCTTGGCATCCTTGGGGTCCTTCTCGGCTTTTTCATGGGCTATTCTGACGGACCGCGATGCAGAGGCCGGTTCTTCATCTTGCGAGGCCGTAGATATGGCAACGAATTCCTGGCCCATGTTCACAATCTGGTTGCGTGGACAGTGACCAAATCTTCGGTGTTGGTCGCAAAACTTGACAGTCTCGACCCAGCGGGACGATCCGTCCTGGTAGACTCGCTGCCACTGTTCGGTGACACACATCAATGGATTGGTGACTTTGGTGAGTGGTTGTGTTGGATGTCAAACGCTGTGATGAAGGGCACAATTGGTACAGTCTTTCGGAAGCTGTAAGGTAGAGTCAGATCAGTGTCTCAAGGTCAAGCTGGTGCTAACCGCCCGGATCCCGGATACTAAGATTCGGTGATGATCGCAGAACGGTTGGCACGAAGCTCATGATGGACACTCATACATGCCCTGAAGGGAAGGCTGGGATTGGTATGGTATCGGAAGTCGATTGAATGGACTTCTTTAGTGGATAGGGTGTAGATGCACTGGTGGGAGCAGCCAAGGAACATGTATGGGGCATGGGGGTTTTATATGAAGCAGGCAGACGAATGAGTTGAAGATGTATATGAGCGGCTGACCAGTCAGGAGGCGCAGGCACGGATGTTGAGCAGCCCAAAGAAAAGGGTTGCACATGCTCGTCATTCTCACGGCAAAAGGAAGGCATTCTTCTTGCGCGTGTTTGTCCGGGGAGGCTCTCGGGCAGTGCCAGGCGATCGAAGCAGTGAGGATATCTGGGTGAGACGGTCGCCGCAAGGCGCACTATTTGTGGCGCGAGGCTCAGTCGAAGCTTGAAGCCACAGTGGTCAGTCAGACCGACAGCTCTCATTGGTCGATATGGCGCCTCTTTTGTGGCACAACATGTCCAACCAACAACGATCCAGGCTCTCGAGGCTATCCAGCGTCACTCGCGACAATTGGCGGTCATACCCGGCCATGCACCCGTACTTTCTCGCTGTTTCTGGGCATTTCAGCCACATTCCGGCAGCGATGATAAGTTCGCTAGTTTGCGCCCAGCCGTGCACAAGTCCAACCGACGTACCGCCTCGGTCATCACTGTCGCAAATTGCCATTAAGCCGGTGGAACGTCATGGCCAAGCTTTGCCGGGCCAATATCAGAGATCGAACGAGAGACGCCCGCAAAGGTCGAGTATATTGCTGGTCTCTCCGCTCGAGAACACTGACCAAGTCGACCCTTCCGCGATGGGCCGGTACGGAGCACTTGGCGTTTCGAATTCGACCTTGACTGAACATGGAGAGCCTGAAGACTTGGCAAGTGACATCGTCGAGATACACCCTAGGCCAGTTTGAACAGGCCAAGGATGCAGCTGGTCGCCGTGAGCATGATTAAACACACGTCAGTGATGCCAAATTCAGGTAAAAACTTCCCTTGGTGCTATAGACCCGCCCATTGACCTTCACACCACGCTTTCCGGCGGCTATAGGGTTGCAGCCTCAGATCCATACATCGTGATGATGGATCTTGTGGGCTCTCCACGCGGCCATCTGCTAACGACCTGGCTCCGTGCGAGCTATGACTCCAATTTACTCAAATCGGTGGCTGGCTCTAACGGTTCGAGATTCGTTGCAAATATCTCTTGAATCGCCGAAGGAGTCACAGTAATTCGGCACCGGGGGTCGCCGACGGACGGGACAGCTGGGCAGCGATGATGTTCCCCCGAAATCACCCCGTTGTGACGCCGACTTAGAAAGGGTCATGATGGACTGTAGACAAGGCTGAGGAACGCTGCACTCAAGTACGCTGCCCAAGGTCCCAGCATTGTTGTTGCCTATACTCAGCCAGGCGAATAGCCCGATCGGACAGCAGATATTGCCAGGGTCGGTCATTTCACTTGCGCGTCCCTACAGTTATTCGCCCATACCGTAAGCGTCACGGCATGTGCTTGCCTTCGCCACAGGCCTCGCCATTCGAACTCGCTTTGCTCAATGGTGGGGGTCAAACATTACGAGTGTGGCTGCCTCGCTCGTCTTGAACGAAACATGCCACAGCCACCACAGCCACTGTGGCATCGTTCGTGTGACACGCTCAGGTAGGTATATATTTACAACTACTTTCGTAAGTAGCACTTTGTAGAAGCGGTTGCAAGATTACCTACGTCTACGCATTGACCACTACCTGAGTGACCATATCGCTCACTATTCTAGTCTCCGTTACCAAGCGCGCCAGCCTTTCACAGAAGATCAACCGCGAGCAGCAAGTACCTCACGGGATCAAAAAAGGGAAATGCAAGCTATGATTCATCAGGCGTTCTTGGTATCACCCTGACGCTATCACTTCCACCATCGGCCGAGTGTCCGTCCGTTTGCTACACCATAAATACAGTCCGGCGGCGGGGCATCTCACCGTTGGAAATGCACTGGACTTTCACCATAACTGGCCTCTTCATCTCCTGCATGTCTGTTGGATCTCCAGTCTGGCGGGCGTCGCCTATCATAGCCATGATGTGTGGAATTACACTGTCGTCACTGATGATGGTTATCGCCATGTGCGGATACCAGATTTGTTGGCGAAGTCTTCGAGAGACCGCAGCCGCGTCGTCAGGCTCGCCGAGAACGTTCTCCCAACTTTGACCGTGGAAGGCGGACAAAGACCACTGAGGCTCTTAGCCCTTGAGGTCTCGCATTTGAAAATATGTAGTGTAGGGAATCCGCCAGGTGACATAGTATATCATCCCGTGGCATTCCGCACTGACCGCGGATTACGGACTACAGCCGCATAGGTAGTTAGTCATGTCAGCCTGACACCAGTCAGCATGCAGCGCGTGACCAGTCATCTCTACGACCTGCAAGTCAGCCCCCCTGCGACTTTTGCGAGACGATAGCATCCCATCATCGCGTGTCGGGCATCGTGGCGTGCATGCAGGGATGGTTCTTCAATTTCCCTCCCACGAGCGGTCAGGATCCTGTACTCATCGATTTTCATCCAGCCCACAAGTGGTGGCGGTATGTTCCCAAGCAGAATACCTGCTCTGACATACTTTGTCAATACGTTCCTGGCGCTGAGACGCACAGTAATGATGGTCGCACTTGACAAGGCAGCTCAAACATCAAGTGTATTGCAATCTACCGTCGCTTGCTGAGGAGCCCGAGTTCTCGACCGCAAATTCGCAACACTATTAGTAAGGAACCTTCTCGCTGTGCAAGCTGCTTAAGGCTGTCAGGGGTGATCACAGTTGTTTCCGGCCGCTGACGCCAAGCATCTTGGCCGAGGAGCTGGTTCGTGTCTGAAATTGGCCCACCAATAGAGTCAACGATGGTTGCGCGCGATGGATTTCCCATGGCTTGGAGCTAAATGTGTACGATATCTGGCCCTATATCTTTTTAATCTCGAAACAAGAGGCTTTTCTCATCCTGCTTGGCAGAAAAGGCTGAGTAGTAAACCAGGCGTGGAGAAGACCGTTCCTTTGGTTGAACGAAGAGGGAGCGATGTATATATTCCTTGCGCGCTCACCGATATACCTGCAGAAGCAGACATACCTTCATTTCTTTGGATCAGTGATCCCAGTCTTTCCTTAATCCAATTCCCATTCGTTCATTTCCGCTCTCTTCTAGGTTTCGCAGCCTCAAGCATTCTGTTGCATCAAAATCGAACCTATTCAATCTATCAGCAGGATGCACTCGAGCCTGCTCTTTCTCACCATGGCTGCGCTGGCCGCAGCCGCTCCCGCCAACCATCTCGAAGCCCGCGGACCCAAAAACACCTTCGGCGATGGTACGGGCGGAACGTCCTCCTTCAAGGACGGCGAGGGCACCTACGTCAAGTCTGTTGACGATTACCGTTATGGCTTCGCCGGAAGCGGCCAACATTGCTGGACAGATATATTCACTGTGCGCTCCGTCAACGTCGACCGTGCGTGGGAGAAGACGAACACCGACTTTGACTGCAGTACCACGTCGTCCTGCTCCTCGGGTCACGTCGAGGGCACCTCCAAGTGCTCCTCGTGGTCTGTGACCACGTCATTTGATATCGGGCTCGCAGCGAGTATCTTCAGCGCGAGCGTTGGTGTCAGCAGTACAGTCTCGGAGGAAACATGCACAAGTGTGGAAAGCTCCTTTGAATGCACGTGGGACGATAGCGAGTGCCACACACCTTGGAGGCGGACGACGGATGTGGTTGCAATCGGGTATGTCAGGAGAAGGTGCGATTCAAAGAACGGGGATTATACGGCTTGGTCGAAGGATTTGAATGTCACCAAGCCGAGTCCAGAGATGAGCGTTGGATGTGCCGCTACTTGTGATATGGACAACTACCCCGAGCCATGAAATAAGTAGCACCTGGGTCGACGGCGCGAAGACAAAAACCTGTGTTGATGAATTCGAGTGCCAAATTCAAGCCATGTAATTGATACGATTCTGTGTCATGTCAGTTTAATCTCATTTGGATGTATAAGTAACACCAGGGCCTTTCGATCGCTTGCTCGTGGGATCCGTCTAGAAACTACCGATACCGCAGATCCGCGCGTAAATGTACTATCCTTTACCACTCTCAAATTCGAGTCATGGCCTTTCCTCAGCACTGATCTTCCCAAGAATGCCCATGAACGCCTGAGTATGCTGCTAATTCAAATGTTGTATAGCCAGGGAAGCTCAATCTACCCATCTGGCCAAGAACTTGGCCATATCGCCTGTAGGTCCTGCAACTGCCGATGCCTATTACTGTCAGATACAAGTTCTTGATAGGAGAGAAATTCTCTCACCTGATTTTCTCTGCTGGTGACCTTATCGATACGGGACGGTGTCGCAGTGCTGATTTGAATTGGGATGGGGGCATTCGTGGTGTATACGCTCCAGTGGCTGGTAGGGTACAGCGGATCTGTGTTTGTCGCCGTGATCGACTTTCCGGGTTTGCTCTGCATTGGCGCATATTTTATTGAGCCAGTCTGGAGCGAAAATGCCAACCCTGAGCTCGCTGACGGGACCGCTGCACCTCCGGCTGCAGCTACGCCAGCAGCGCCCTGAACGTCCTGAGGGACCGCAGTGTCTCCTGATGCTGCCGCAGCTTGAGCTGCAGCCTTAATGGTATCACTAGCCCAGGTTCCCGTCATATCTGTTAGTTTGAAGCGTGGTGAAAAGGCAAATGACACCGCTCCGCCTCCGGGTGGGGTTCCGATAATTTTCAGATAATAAGCATTGAAGGTCGCGGATGGTCCCTGGGCGACGGGGACTGATAGTGCGATTGCAGAACCGGAGTAGACTGAAGCAGTATTGGAATATATGACAGTCTGAAAGCGTTAGTACAAGTACAGGGCCAATTAAACTGATCACTCTTGCACGTACCGCATCGCTGCCGTCTTGTTTCTGTCCGCCCGCTATCAGTTGCACTTGAATTGTGAATCCATCTGCTCCCGATAGTTCGGCAGAAATGCCATCGTGTGTGAGAGAAGCGCCACCGGACGGAGATGTGACTTTCAAATCGGCGGCAACTAATGACGCGGCGGCCAAAAATGTAGCTAGTAATCGAGCGAGCATCGTTGCGACAACCGTGTGAATGTAAGACCGTGCTTGCGATGCGATGAGGTTCGGACGCGTGTAGAAGGATAGCGACAGGGAGGGTAGTTCAATGGCGTCGGCGACGACGACTACGACGAAGCAATCGACTCAGGAGTGGCTGTGACTTGAAGAGGCCTGCAGGTGCAGGAATCAACCTCCGAAGCGCCAAGCCCCGCGACAGACGGCCCGGCAGCTCGATCTCCCGGACTTTCGTTCCTCCGTAGCAAACAGTGCCTGCGCCCACAGTCAACCCTAAAACAGTATTGACGACAGCTGTAAATCCTCCAAACCAACTTTCATCGACAGAACTCACATCGACCAATTCGCCACCATGACCAAGCGCACTAAGAAGGTTGGCGTGACCGGAAAGTATGGTACCAGAGTAAGTGCTGCGAACACCTGCCCGTGCACCGACATCTTCGCCAGGCAACACAGAAGAGGAGGAACAGCAGGGTTTTCACAGCAACCAGGCCGACTCTATCGCCATCCGCAAAAGGACTCGCAAGAAACGATCGATTGGAAAGAGCAGGACGTGACACGAAGCTTATCGGATAATCTGTTGATGGAATGAAATGAGCGACGGCTGACCACGGATTCTACAGTACGGTGCTTCCCTGCGTAAGCAGGTGAAGAAGATGGAAGTCACCCAGCATGCCAAGTACATCTGCACTTTCTGCGGCGTACGTTGTTCCCCTCTTGGTCAATCAAGGACATACGCTTACGATCGGTGCAGAAGACAACTGTCAAGAGGAACGCAACTGGTATCTGGAACTGCAAGTCCTGCAAGAAGGTCATCGCCGGTGGTGCCTACACAGTCTCGTAAGTCGCATCTATCGAGCCGTTCGTCTCGTAACTTCGAGACCTGGGGTATTTGGGAGGTCGGGAGAGACAAACTAACCATGGGCAGAACCCCTGCTGCCGCAGCGGCACGATCAACAATTCGTCGTCTCAGGGAGCTTGTGGAGGTGTAAACGGTTGCGATGGAAGTCTTCTCACGAAAGGAGTTTGGGGAATGGGCTCTTTACCGGACGCAAAACCCAGCGAACGTTCGGCTGTCGAATTAGCATACGTGCATCCAATGAGCATGTCCTGATGATCAGTCCCGGCTACGGCCCCATGGCGGCTTCAGCTACTTTACAAAATGACCACGGAAGCCGCACATCGAGCTATTCTGGAAGTTCTATTGATTCTATATTTGATGAGTGACCAACGTTTGACGCCCAAAGCCACTTTGAGTCCCGGCCTAAGAGGTATATCTATTTGCAAAGCACCCGGTGATACCTTTCACCTCAGAATGCTCACATCCGATGCCAAACCAGTTTGCGATAAACGGCACTGAATGAATGGGATGGTCAGCGCTGCACTGGTCACGCTGTCCAGCATGGCGCTAGGGACCGGGATGTGCCTCTGTCACGGGGTATGTACGAGATGGCGGCGCGTTGCACGACCTAGCGGTGAGTTTCGGCCCTGACTACTATCGATTGCGTACTAGGCGATTTACGGATCATGCAGGACGCACACGCACCATGCCCTCGTCACACTGACTTGCTGACCCCGTTTTGTGCTCTACTTGCTTGCATTTTGGAGCCTGGCAGGTCATTCAGCACACTTGTCCCTGTTTCGGGGAGGGCGTTTAGGGAGGTTGCGCGGCTGGCCAGGCGGTCAGTTGGCAGCTGATTCGACGCCGTCCAGCAGGCGCACCGCAGCAGTCTGAACTGTGATTCGTGACCCGACGCACTCCATTGGGCGCTCGGGCCAGACTGGGCAACGGAAGCAGTATAGCTCGGTCTTGGCGGCCGTTTAAGAGCTGCGGTCTCCACTATCAACCATCATTCCTTCTCACCACCAAGTCGTCGACTCAAGGCTCCACTCCATGACTTCTCTCGCTGCACACTGCTCACATCCTTTCATATTATCTGCAGGACATGTCGGATACGTGTATTGTCTGTCTCGGCGACCTCGGCGAAAACGCATCCGCTCAACCCCTCCCGGAGGACCAGTTGGTCCACGATGCACACATCAAGCCCGACCTGTCCTCATCATCTGAGGTTCAACAACGTGTTGAGCCATCCTCGACCCTCCGACCCCTATCTTCGACCTCCGAGTCTGAACTGATTGCTCATCTTTTGCCGTGTGGCCACAACTTGCATGACGAATGCCTCAAGCCATGGGTCGAACGAGCCAACAGCTGCCCCATCTGCAGGCAAACATTTAACCAGGTCGACCTGATGAGAAAGTTGAATGGTGAGTCTGCCTTTTACCGTTTTTGACAACCACGTGTGCTAACGCTCGAACAGGCCCAGTAGTCTCCTCGTATCCCGTACAGGACCGCATTCAGGTTGCTGAGATTGATCCTTCCATGCTGATAGAAGAAGAGGAGGAGCCAGAATACCAGCCCTGTCGCATATGTGGGAATGACGACCACGAAGATGTGTTGCTACTATGTGATGGTTGCCGCGTCCCACATCATACGTATTGCGTTGAGCTTTCAGAAGTTCCCAGCGGGCCTTGGTTCTGTGAAGATTGCGCTCTCAATCGCGCTATCGAAGCATCCATGGCCGACGAGACGGCGATGCCACCAGCCGGACCCGTTGCCGCTCCTTCTCGAAATCGTCGCACTCGCGCCCAGCTGCGTCGTACGAGGAACAGTGTGTTGGCACGCGCTTCTGACTGGGCTCGTATATGGGAACAGGTGTATGACCGTGCTCATTTCGATCTTGACTTCCCGTACGAAGATGAGGAACGTGTTACGCTGCGCCGAACACCACGTACTCGACGCACGCAAGATGACATCTGGCAGCGTCGTTTACAGGTAGCAGAGCGCCAAGGAGGTGCTGATCAGTTCCGACACATCGTGCCTGACCTGGACATCCCGACAGTATCACGGCCTCGTCCGCAGCCCGAGGAACCTGAGACCATGGAGGAAGTTATGGCGTGGAATGCACTTGAAAAAGCGAGGGACATCCAAGAACACCCATCGCCCCGGGGAAGGAAACGCAAATCTGCGACAAACTCACCCGCAGCCCCAGAAGCCAGCAATCGCAAGCGACGGAGAACAAGGTCGCTTTCAGCATCGCCGAAATCCCCGAAATCCCCACAGCCCCGTGCTGAGCCACATCAGCGTAAAAGGCCTCGTGCACGTCGTGTGAACGAGTTCGTGGAGCCGCCGTCGGATGCAGGTGATGTTTCAACTCGCCGCAATGCATCAATCAGTGTCAGTGGCACTAACGGCACAGGTCCTAGTTTTCTTCAATCCCTCCTCAAGGAGGTCGAAAACTCAGCCCCTGCCGATGAGCCGCCCCGGGGCCGCCCGACCTTATCCATCCACGCCAACCTCGACCACGGGTCTCCACACGCATCGTCACCGGAGGCGTCTCCCACAAGCTCGAACTTGCCCAGTCCGAGGGGCTCAGCAAGCCCACCTCCAGGCAACAGAATCAGACCTGGCTCCCCGAGTCTTACATCCAGAATCGAACCTATATATCCCCGTCTGGGCCCTCCTGAAATGTCCCCGATATCGCCAGATGCATCGGGACCCTCGAGGCCAAAGCTGAAGCCCAAATCCCGCCTTGAATCCGAGAGTCGAGTGCGACAATGGGTAAGCAATGGCGGAGCTGTAAGCCCCCAAGCTTCAAGTCCAGATCGAGCCGGCGAGCTCTCTCCAACACGTGCGAATATGTCACTCTCTGCCAAGGAGAGAATTCAAAAGCTGGTCAGAGAAGCTTTGAAGGAGCCGTACAAAACGAACAAGATTGACTTTGACCAGTATACGGACATAAACCGAAACGTGTCACGAATGCTATATGACACGATCGGCGAAGAAACCGACGTGGACGGCGACCAAGCCAACGAATGGCGACGAATCGCAGGTTTAGAGGTCGCAAAGGCCGTCAGCGCCATTCGGCCCAATCCTATAGAATCATGAGTACGACGTGAGACGATTGACATGTGATTCACGAAGCAGATATTTCTTAAAGCGTGGCGTTTGGGCACCTTTTCTCCGGGCAAAGTATTTATTGATACCCTTTTACATGTCTCTTGGGGAAGTGTGGTATGGGTCATGTATGGCCCAGGACAATTTTGAATTCGAAGGGATATGAAAATCCATATTCCAAGATAGTGATCAATTCATAATAGCGTACGCCATCTGCTCGTGGGGCTGCTGTCATGCACATGACAAGCTTTGAATTTGCGCATGATTTGTGGTTCTTCGGGTTGACGCCGCCGTGTCTCTAGCTGAGCGAGTACGAGCGTGAGCGTCGCCCAAGAGCCCGACATTCTCAACCGCGGCGTCGCCACAGCTGTGATGGTAGGCAAAGATGTGCCAAAGCTCGCAGTTCGAAACTTGTAAAGAAAGCACATATGTGTACGCAGAGCATATCTAACAGTACGCCTTGGACAATTCGAAGGTACTGCTAGCGAAAAAATTCTGCCATGGGTTTGATCTCGGCACCTCTAAATGATCAACGTGACAATGTGGGAATTTAGCCCGTTGAAGGTAAGGTGGGTGCCTGTAGCTGCAGCTCGTTCTGCTCAATGCTTCTACAAGAGAAGCTTGTCAACCAGGAACCGCCATGTGGTGGTCACGCCGAAGCATGCTGATGTGCTGTGTTGTGCTGTGTGAGAATAGAAACAGAGAAAAGCTGTGCGGCGAGTTCGCAGATGAGTCTTGGCGCTCTGGCCGAGAAAGCTGATAGGCGCCTCGGAATGGCCCGCATCCAAGCTCTTGTCTTGCTATCGGTATCTCTCCACTCCTCCACCTTGGATTGCAGAGTCTGCTCTGATTTACGGCGAGTAGCTTGAGTCTGTGCGACGCATTTCCGTATTTCATGCTGTTACACTCGAGACTGCCCCGAGCCGGTGAATTCTATCAGAGACACCTTTTTCAGTTTTCCATTCGATTATTGGGACTAGGAAAATGGTTTGATTCGGCTCGCATATCAGCGCTTTTTTCGACTCCCTGCAGACAACACATTGTCAGGGAGAATACACACATGCTCTTTACCATGCTTGCCCAGCACGTATGTATCCCTGTCCGTAGACAATAAACAGGATCACAGCACAAGCAGTGTGATGAATAGAGTCACGCTAATGGGAGTTGCAACCTCGGCTAAACGTCACGTCATGATCAGCTAGAGACAGCTGCCTACCGTACCGAGGAAAGAACCACGAACCAAGTCCCCAGCTCCCTGTGACAGATTCATCAGACATCCCTAAATATTGGTCCTCAGCCAGGACCGTGCAATACCGACTCATCTATCCTTCTCAGATCCTACCCAATCCGACCACCAGCAATTCCCCATCATGTCTTCAGATCGCCAATACGAGCTTATCCTCTTCGGCGCAACAGGCTACACTGGCAAATACTGCGCCGAGCATTTAACCACAAGTTTGCCAACAGACCTCAAATGGGCCGTCGCCGGCCGCAGCGCCTCGAAGCTCAGTGCGGTCGTGCAGGAAATCAAGTCATTGAATCCGGACCGTGAGCAGCCGGCGGTCGAAGAGTGTCAGCTCAATGAAGTCGACCTGAACGCGCTGGCGAAGAAGACGAAGGTGTTGGTCAACTGCGTTGGCCCGTATGCGCTCTACGGAGAGGCCGTCTTGAAGGCGTGTGCGGAGAATGGAACCAGTTATGTCGACACGACGGGCGAGGTGCCGTGGGTGTTGAAGATGATTCGCAAATATGATCAGAAGGCGAGGGACACTGGGGCGATCAGTGAGTGTTGCCGACCTTTCTCTTTCTCTTACCCTCTCCGATGTCTCGTCCCTCTTCATTGAGATACCTTTCTACTGGTGTAAATCAAATCACTGACTCTTACTTGCAGTCATCCCCCAATGCGGCTTCGAATCCTGCGCCTCCGACATCCTGATCTACGAAGCAATCCGAACCCTGCACAACCTCTTCTCCGTCTCTGCCCGCCACGTAACCGGCACCGTACACAACGTCAAAGGCGGCGTCTCAGGCGGGACTCTCGCCACAGTCTTCAACGCCCTCGACATCTTCTCCATCTCGGAACTGATCGAGGCATTCAAGCCCTTCGTGCTGTCTCCGATCCCACGGGGTCAGATCGTCTCTGCGCCCCGAAGCATCGTCGACAAAGTCACCGGCACGCACGTCCACCCGGACCTAGGCACGCAGACCACGTGGCCGATGGGAAGCTCGAATACGGCGATCGTCCAGCGGACTTGGGGCTTGCTCGATCGGGGCGAGTATTACGGCAAGCAGTTCACGTACGGGGAGTTCATGACCGTGCGGTCTCGGCTCGTTGGTGTGGCGATTAACATTGGGCTCGCCGGGCTGATGGTTTTGCTGGCTTTGCCGCCGTTTCGTTGGATTGCGAGGAGACTGGTGACGCAGCCGGGCAGCGGGCCCAGCAAAGAGGAGGCGGGCAAGGAGAAGTTTGAGTTTCGCGCTGTGGCGGAAGCGGCGGATGGGAGTGGCAAGAAGGTCATGAGCAGGATGATCTGGAGTGGAGGCATCTATCATATCACTGCCGTGTATATGATGGAGGCGGCCGCATCAATTCTCAGAGAGAAGACAAAGGCGCATGAGATTGGGGGCGGCATTCTGACACCGGCGACGTTGGGTGAGCCGTTCGTGGAGAGATTGCGGACAGCTGGTCTGCTCGTGGATGCCAAAGCATTGTAGACAGAAGGAAGTGGCATATGAGGAGCTCTAGTGCACGTTGCTTGTATGAAAAGACATTATTGTAATCATTGTTATGATACTGTAATTTTTTTATGTCAAATCAAGTCGTAAATGTAACGCATCACAGTTCGCCATGCCATGCTATGTGCAAGCCGGGAGCGCCTCAAAACAGACTGTACCGCATAAAATCCCTATTTTCAACCCTTTCCAACTCCGGTGAGACCTCCAACCTGGGTCGTCCATGCAGCCGGAATATGTTTCTATCAACAAAGGATGCAAATAAAAGTAGCGTGAGACGCAGCCTGAAGAACGGGAGAGTGGGGAGAGAGCCAAATTCGAAAGTGTTCCGCTGAGAAGACAAGAATGAAGCGATTGCTACCTCAAGCCATAACCTTTGTTGCCCTTCTGCCTCGGCTTCGCGCTACCTCTAGTCTGCCGAGGCTCAGGCTCTTCTTTCTCTTTCGGAGCAGGCTTAGTTCGGCCACTTACCATCTTGGCAACACCACGCTTTGTCCCTCGAGGTGGTTCAGAGTGGATATGTCCCTCCTCATTCACTGCGGTGATGTTGTGCCACTTATCGGATCGCTTGGTGGCCTCCTGTTCGGCGTAGTTCTTGCCACGAGTCGACACACGCTTGGCCGGTGGCTCTTCGCTTTCCTCTCGGTCGTCTTTTGATGGATTCAGATACTCTTGGCGCTTCCTCATGTGGGTTTCGATGTGCGGCTGATATAGCTGGAGTTGCTTGCGGAGCCTAACCTCGCGAGTCCCTTTAACATCAAGCCAGGCGATAAGCTTATCGAGATCATCTGGATCATCATAATAGCCCCATTCGTCGGCAGTGAAGACGTGAGTGTCGCCTTCCTCCTTGATCTTGCGCTCTGGTACCGTCACGTGGAAGTGCTCCTTGTAGCGAGCGTTGTCCCCCTCGTTCATAATCAGGAAACCTTCCCGTTCGATAGTGTCAGGTCCTTGGACCCAGACGCAGCCATTCGCATAATCTGCTTCGGCAGTAGAGCTTCCAGGAAGACCTCCAAATGGCATACCGTTCCGCTCGAACCAGTAATATCTGTTCCAGAATCGATCGATCCCGAGAACGCGAGATCGCTGGCAATCAGCTTCTCGAAGGTCGTTGTCGCAATCTGCAACCTCATCCTCGCAATGCTTGATTTCGGCATGCACACCATCGATCTCTTTCAATACCTTTTCGAGTCGTTTCTCCTCCTTTGTGGGCTTGGCCTTTTCCGCATCGGCCTTGGCCTTTTTCTGCTTCTCTTCTTCAACCCGCTTCTTTCGTTCCGCAGCCCTGTCGTTACCTCTCCTTAGAGATCGTGTCGGTATGAGATCGGAATCTTCGCTGTCGAGGCCGGCATCCTCATCGACCTGCTCCTCCTCCTCCTTGACTTCTTCCTCGACCTCTTCCTTGAGCTGCTCTAGGCCAGGATCTGTGGCTGCCAGTTCCGGCTGGAGCTCTCTGCGCTCGTCATCCAGCCTTTTGAGGTCCTCGACAAGAGCCTTCTTTTTCCGTTGCCAATCGATTTTCTCCTTTCGATATTCTGTCATTGAAGTAGAGCATTCTTCCATGTATTCGCGCATTGCCTTCGTCTCCACACTCAGTTCACACAGGAAGGATAGGACGGCTGCACGCGTGTTGATGTCGGCAGAACAGTATTGGTCGATTGCTGTCTCCTCAGTTGCGGGAAGGGTTGTCGGGGCCAGTATCTTGAGGATCTCTTCAGACTGTGCTTTGTGCCGAAGCGAGCGAGTGTAGACGTTGAGCAGGCCAACTAGGGCAATGGTCCATCTGCCACTCGCGAAATCGCGTTTTCGTATACGAGCTTTCCAGTCGTACCCTTTGACACACTGATCGATTTCAGGACCATTATGAGGTTTGGCAGCGAGAGCGGCTTGGGCGCTCAGTTCTGCAGCCTCGGTCTTGGCAAGACTGCTTCTGGTTGTCCGCGGCTTTATCTCGGGCTCAGGGGTCGGTGTTCGTTCGTCTTCGTCCATCACAGAATCATCGTCCTCGTCCGGAGCAGCTGGCAAGTTGATCTGAACGTGCCCATTCTTGTCAAGCTCGCTGTTTACAAGCCTTTTCAGCACCGCACAATGGACTTCACTGACAAGCTCATTCGGAAGCTGATCCGGCGTGGATTGCAGAGCTTCAACGTAGTCGTCGAAGGTAAAGGAATCGAGCTGGAAGACTTCACAGTAAACATTCAGGGTGTTCCATGTTTCCAACAACTTGCCGACCGTTGCCGGCTTGATCTTGGCAACGACACCGTCCATAGCTGATTCATCACCGTTTGCATATGTCTGCGCAGCCATGAACTTCAGATTCGGCCGCAGCAAACCACGTATGTCGTTCTCGAGATCTTCGCGTGGGTATTTGATCGGTGGCGGCGGCGGTACTCGTTCGATTGACTTGGCGGTGAAGTTGGGATGCGCATTCATGAACTTGATGAATAGAGGATCGCTTGGTGACTGAGGTGCATTTGGGTCTGGCCGTATGCTGGGATCGCGGGCGATAGCACGCTTGTACTCGACAAATTGTTGTTGTCTGTGGCGTTGTTGCTCGTGCGAAGATGGTGGTTTGGCTGCGACGTTTGATTTCAGCTTTGCTAGCCCAGGGCGAGTGGGGGCGAAGAAGTGTTTCAAAGTACCATCGTACTTACCCTTCTTAGCTTCTTGAGCCGCCTTCCGCTGAGCAACTTGATAGTCGTAGGTTAATTCTTGTGGTATCTCTTGGTTAATGCGATATTGCTCTGCCAGCCTCGGCTTGACTTGCCACGGGGCACCCGACCAAGCTTCGCGTTGCAAGGAATTTTTCAAGAAAGGTCGGAGCATCTGCTTGGTAAAAGCCTTGCGACCCCGATATAAGTTCTGCTGATCAACATGCGCCTCACGCTCGGAGCTGAAGCCAAGTAGAGACACCATGTAGCGTGTGACTTCGTGCCGAAGAACTTTTCCCGTGCTGTCGGCGAGTTCAGGGAGGTGGACTTTCTCTCGGACAAGACCTTCAACGCGCTCTCCTTCTGGGCTCTCAGGGCTAGGCATCAGGATGTTGACAGACTCTCCGGGATAGAAGTCCTGCTTGAACTCGTCGTACACATGGTCAACTGTCACGATGTCAGTATGAGTGGTGAGGCGAGGACACGTGCGGATGAATAAATTGCGTTGGCGTTGGCGGATTGGCCAAGAAATGAGGCCATGTTTGGGCCGCACCACGTGGCAGAAACAGGAAAAAGCAATCTCTGATGGCTAGGATCACACACCTAGATTATCGATCCTGGATATTGTTGAATGTTGGACTTTTCGTAGAATTGGCTCTCGTAACGCGTCCGGGAAAACATCTTCGACATCGTGGGAAGCCTCCAGCTCACTGCGGAGAGCGGAGAAGTAGTCCAGGCCGGACTGACCGGTTATGGCGCATGTAAACTTGTGCTGTTGGTAGAAGTACATTCGATTTAGAAATGTCTCGTAGTCGTTGTAGACCTCGCCGGTTTCGTCAATGGCCCAAACATGGTGGTCTTCCGGAATGGCCTCTTCCTGGACCTCATTCTGCACGGGCTTGCGTTTATACAAGACCTGAATGAATGTATTAATGAATGTATTGATGAAACAAGTCGCTTGCAGGGACCTGGAGACATGACTTACCATGATTGGTGGGTTATTATGTGTGGCTGCGCCAGGACTGATTCTCAGGAACAGGATATATGTCTGAAAGTGGACAGGTCAGGAAAAGTCACGAGGGGTTTCAATATTTGATATGTGAGCATGTGAAGACGCGCCTGATCCGATTTGGGCAGCTGCAGCGATGTCTAGGTTTTCGGGTCGCGCCTGAAGTGGCCAAAACAAAGTGCAGAATGCTTCAGCTCAGGGAGGAGGCAGCGCAATCATGTGAGGCGAGATGGCAGAGGGTCAGATGGAGAATATAACGGACCTTTCAGGCCCGAGACGCGTCGAATCAGGGTACGACGCGCCCTGAGGTGGCCGGAGACGCTGGAGAGGAGGAGGGTGGTGGTGGTCGCGGCTGATTGTGTAAGAAGATTGGCGAACGGCGAAGAGAAACGGCATGATGAGGCCCAAGAAGAACTGGCGTTAATGGTGTCCAGCACGGTTTGGTCCAGCGCAAGGGTCAGGCCAATGACCGACGCTGGGACGTGCAGGAGGATCGCTCCGGACAAACGATTCTCCTCCCGCCTGGGCGATCAACGGCTTCGGCGTCCTACGCTTTCTGCTTCTCAGAATATCTGTCCCTCCTTTTCCCACCATCTGCCGCCACTCCCCATCAGCCCCCGTGCCTCCCATCCACCCACAATCAGGTACTCGTTCGCATCGCGTGGACCTGCGCTTTCACGCCCGGTGCTTCGTGTGTTTTCGCAACTACCTTTGCAAAGCTGCGTTTCCTTCGTCGTGTGTGCACCACCTTTTAACCTCCCTTTTCCGCCCTATATCGCAAGACGGCCGGGCCAACGTCGATGCGCATGTCCTCTCGACCGTACCCTGAGAGAGCCTAAGCAAGTACCCTTGCAACTGCATCGAAGGGCATCTGAGAAGTACAGTTACACTTAGTGGCAAGGTTACATGTAAAGCTGCCTCCCTATATGTTCTTCCGAGGCATTCTAGGCAGTCTTGCTCCGGATAGCTTGATGGACCACGTCTTCGCAACGGCTTCTGTCCGCCCGTCTTTATTGCACCCAGTGTCTATCATGCTTGTCGCACGAGGCTCGGGCTCTGCGGCGAGAGCGTACCGTGCTCATGACCCGTCCCGGCTTCATCAAAGCGTTAACTCACTCGGCAGGAACGAGGCCAAAACACTTCTCCCTTCGTTCTGCAAAACCACATGATGCTCCTCTGATTGGCCATTCATTTCGATGTTTATTCTCCAGCGTCGTGGAACGATCTGGATTTGGACTCTTTTTGACGACTTTCTCTACGCTAGGTGAAGATGGGCACTGATTTCGAGATACAAGAGTCCGCCGTGTTGCGGATGGCTTGTTTGGCAAGTGTCGACCTAGCATTTCGACATGAATTGGAGACGTTGTCGTGACTGTGCGGTCACACTATCAAAGAAGATAAGGCAAAGGCTCATAAACTGATAGTTCAAGAGTCAGACATCCTCAGATCGTCATGCATTCGTATCATCATCATCCAGTATCGAGTTATTCCCAGCTATGCAAACAACAGCAACAACAGCAAAGCGAACGCTGACAGAACATGCATCGACAACACCCAACTTCCGAGGCTAGCGCGCGTTTTTGAAGGTATCGCTGCTACCCGTGATCTCCTCAAAGTCCATCTGCCAGGTGTCAACTTCGGCAAATTTCCGAGCCATGGCTTTAAGCGTCTGGCTCTGTTTGAAAGGGCTCTGACGCTTAGCCCGGTTGTCATTGTAACTGTCAGCACCATCGACGTCCGAGCTGCTATTGCTGCTTTCCTCATCACTTATCTCAATCGTATTCTCCTGGCCTGATTGGCGCCTTGAGTACGTGCGGGAAACCTTGCCCGAGCCGAGTGGCGTGCCTTTCTTTGCAGCGTGGCTGGGGTTCTTCTTGGCAGCGTCAGAATTCTTGTTCGGTGCCCTATTGTTGCTCAGGACCGGACGTGTACGACCGGCTTTGGCGCGTTTTTTTGTTGGAGCAAAGCTCAGCTCATCATCATCGCTTCCACCTGCCACGCTTTCGCTGTTCCAAATGGTAAACTCATCCTTCGGGCCTCGCTGTCGTCTCTTCGGCAGCATTTCCTGCAGGGTGGCAGTGTCCACGGCCGCGGTGTCCTTCTTGGCGGCTCTGCCACGCTTCCAATGCTTCGCCAAGCCTCGTTCGGGTGACGAATCTCTCCTTGCTATGCGACTGTGGGACGGCGATGTCTCATGTTTCTTTGAGCTTGGTATGGCTGGTTTGGTAGGACTACTGCTTTCAGGCGGAGCCATAGTACTACTCGGTGTGCGAGAGACGTCCTTTCGCTGTTCCGTCAGGAGCTCAGGAAGAGAATCTTCGGATGATAAGTCAGCGTCTGACGGCACGTCGATGACTCTGGTTGGCGAAGCCTGAGGCGGCGGCGTAGTTTCAGACGGCTGCGAATCGGGCGCAAGCATCTCTGTTGAACCGCGTTTTCTCTTCCGTGAAGACGCTACCGGTGATTCGACATTGTCGAAGCGGGGTGGTGAGGTAGTTCTGAGCGGCTTTCCCGTCTGGGTGCGCATTCGAGGCAGTGGTGTTGACTCGTCATCTGGGACCAGATCACCAAAACTTCCTGCACTGCTGATCGACGCAGTCTCATCATCACCGCCGATGCCTAGAATGCTTGGTGCTCGCGAACGTCTCTTAAAGTTTGCGAGACTCATCATTGAGGCTTCGGCACGCGGCGTGCTCAATGGCTTGCGAGTGGACATGGGCATAGCCGATGTACGCTTCCATGCAGATGGTGGTGCGTTGTACGTGGCAAGAAGGTCCTCATGCTCGGATTCTGGATTCGAGCGCTGAACTTGCAGTGTTGCTGGTAGCGCAGGCTTTGTTTGCACACGAGCCTCTGGCATTCGCGAATCTTGTTTGGGCAGCTTCTTCTTCGCCTCTTCTTCCTCCATACGCCTACGCAGTGCATCGATCGCCCGTTTGGAAGCCTCATCATCTCGCGCAGCTCTGTTGAGCTCTCTTCGCTGCTGACCGCGGATCGCTTTCAACCGCTTTCCGTCCTGGATCGCATCTTCCACCGGAACTGCACCACTCATACGATATAGCGGGTTTCGTGTACTCTTCGCGCCAGGCCTGTTCATAACAAGGCCATCGCTATCGTCACTTGTTGTCAACGATCGGTGAGATTTAGGAGACGAAACATGGGTGGGAATCGCCGAGACTGGCGCTGCTGGCGTTGCAGTCGGCTTGCGCGGTCCGATGCGCTTTGGGCGTGGCATGCTCGCGATGGACCTGCCTGGAGCTGAAGATAGGTGTGAAAGAACTCAATAGCACTAGATGAGACTCATGACCATGGAAGGCGAACGTGGGGCAGGGATTGGAAAAGTTGTTGTGGTGCTGGAGGTATGGGTGAGTTGCGGCGCGTCCAGGCAGCTTGAGCGCGTCATGTCGCATCCGGTCCGGTTCCTCTTTCGTGTTAGCGCCGCTTGCCGCCCCCATCTCGTGAGGACCGTTCCTCCACCTTATCCTGTTAGTGAATGCTCTGAAGCAATGGAAGATGAGAACCACACCACCAGCAAGTACTCCGTTGTCGTATTCCGATGAATATCAAAGACTTTAAGCTTGAGCAAGTTACAATAGGCAAGTGAAAGCTTATGATTACTGTAAGTTCAGCTACAGAGGCTGAGATTATGGGTGCGATGATGAGATACACCTTTTGAACGGAGGGGGGCTTAACAATTGGCCGCCTCCTGGGTTTCCATGTATACTGATAAGCTTGCATGCTTCTTGAATCTCACTTTGGGTGATTAAATGCATCCCTGAGATTATACTTGCTCGAGAAACAATTGGAATACTTCAAACCATTCTCATGGCGCAGAGAGCTACGGCCGCCATGGTGTGTGGATCTTTCCTCCAAGAGAAGTGCGTCCAACCTTTGATGGAAGCCTTGCAAGAGCGCGGCGTAGGCTCGCGGACCACAGCTCTTGAGAACGCTGGAACGGCTAACGCTACTGTGGCCAACGATATCGCTCGGATCAGAAGTAGCCCGCTCCGACCTCTCATGAACGAGAGAAAAAAAAGAAGTTATCCTGGTTCTCCACTCTTTTGCTGGAGGCCCTGGCTCCGCAGAAGCAAAACGATTCACTATACCGGAGCGAAAAAGCCAGCATCTCAAAGTAGGGGTTGCGGGACTCGTCTTTTGAGCGCATTCGTGCTCGTAGAAGGACTATCATCAAACCAGTTTTTGGGAAATCTTGGTGACCCACCTCAATGGAGAGAATGGGATGTGAGTCTGACCTTGGAAGTGATGGAGCCGAACAAATTGCTAACAGAACGCAGAAGGACTCAGGCATGTTCTATTGCAATACACCGCGTGAAACCTTCTATTCCGATTTCAGAGACGAGGAGCTTGCCCGTGAGCCCTCAGACTAGGTCGTCGCGCACTCGCCCATACTGTTCGATGCGCTTGCACCGGCAACGGCGTCGTACGACTCCTACTTCGACGGTCGGCGAGCGTACATCCGCACACTCGAGGACAAGGCCCTGCCTATACAGATACAGATCATACTGATACGCGACTCTGGCCTTCATTGGATCACTCGAGATGTGACGCGCGCTCCCAGCCCGTTTGCGAGCCACCTGAACGAGCTGGCCGATATCGTGTTGGAACTTGAGGCTGAGCTTCAACAGGCTTAAGTTCTGTTGCCTCCAACCGCGGTCTTGACGTCGCAAGGGTAGGGAAACGAACACAGAACTCAGATCTCTTGAATTACTGTCTTGCTCTGCCGGATCGTTTCTTGCATGCGTTGGCAGCCACTGACCAGTCTGTCCATCGAAGCTTACGGATCTGCGAGAATGAGCTTGAATACGTGGACGGTCTTTGTAGCTTCACCAGTCAATCGACATCGAAGATGCACGCTGCCCTCATCTTCAAGCGAGCTTTCTGCAAGACAAGGCATGTTCGCTCTTGCTGCGCCGCGGCCCTTGGTGGTTTTATGAATCTTTCGTTGTGGGGGTCAATCGACGTCATACTGCGCATAGACGTCAAATCTTTTCTCCATCAGGTCGCGACACATCAGACGACCACTCAATTTCCCTCGACATCTTGATCAGTCCACAATGTAATGTGTTCATCGTCATCTGCGAGACTGTGCTTGCATTTCCCTATGTTTTCAGCTCTTTTAATTGAGATTTCTTGCTGGATTTGCGCTTATTGTGGTAATGACTTCCCTCAAACCTTTCACATCTTGGCGCTGAGAAATTCTCCACAACGGATCCTTTGAATTCTTGCCAGAGCTGGGCTTTTGAATAGACCACCAATTGAGGCTCTCGCGTCCATTTGATCTCTAAAGTCCACTATGAGTAGCTTTGTCAATCCCTCGGCCAACGAGACGTCGTCACAAAACACAGAAGTTGGCATCCAGACCAACATCCCAGACCAAGAGCAGAGCCCATGCGATGCGGACAAACTTTCAAACAATCAACATGGGAAGAAGGATCCTTTCGAAGAAGACGGCGCCGATGGAAATAAAACCAATTACAAAACGATGTCCTGGTGGCAAGCCGGCATGGCGATGATAGCTGAGACCATCTCAATCGGTATACTCTCTTTACCCTCTGTCTTGGCCGCCATAGGCTTTGTACCGTGAGTTCAAGCCGTCCTTTGAGTCTCTTACATCATCTTGCTTTTTGATGCTATTTTGTACTTGAGCTGACAGGACTATACAGGGGCATGGTCTTGATCCTCGGCCTCGGCTGCCTTGCCACCTACAGCGGCTACGTTATTGGCCAATTCAAGCTGAAATACCGACACGTACACAACATGGCCGATGCCGGGGAAGTCATGTTTGGCAGCATCGGACGAGAGGTCTTCGGTGCCGCTCAGCTTCTGCTCCTCATCTTCGTCATGGGCTCGCACACGCTGACCTTCAGTATCACGCTGAACACCATTTCCAATCACGGTGCGTGCACCATCGCTTTTGGTTTCGTGGGTATGCTCATCCAAATCATCTTCACCCTTCCACGCACGCTAGGCGCGGTGTCCCACCTAGCCACAGTGTCATTCGTCAGCATCATCGCGGCGGTCATCATCGTCATGGCGGGTGTCGGTGTTGAGCGTCCGGATGCGAGTCCCGCAGCCACGGTGCCCGGAGAGCTGGCGCCGGCGTTTCTGGCGGCGAGCAATATCATCTTCGCGTACGCCGGGCACGTGGCGTTCTTCTCCTTCATTTCGGAGCTCAAAAGGCCGGAGGAGTATCCCAAGGCGTTGTTCCTGTTGCAGATATCGGACACGACAATGTACCTCGTCGTCGCGGCGGTCATGTACACCTTCGCCGGCCGCTCCGTCACGTCCCCCGCGCTCGGTTCCGCCAGCCCGACGGTTGCAAAAGTGGCGTACGGCGTTGCGATTCCGACGATTGTGATCGCGGGCGTCGTCACGGGCCACGTCGCGGCCAAGTACGTCTACGTGCGCCTCTTCCGGGGCACGGGGCTGATGCATCAGAAGACCGTCAAATCGTACGGGATTTGGGGAGCCATATGTCTGGTGGTATGGATCCTGGCGTGGATCGTCGCCGAGGCGATTCCGAGTTTCAGTGACCTGCTGGGTTTGATTTCGGCTCTGTTTGCGTCGTGGTTCACGTATGGACTGAGCGGCGTTTTCTGGTTGTTCATGAATCGAGGGCGGTACACAAGCAGTTGGAAGAAAGTGGGATTGACGGTGTTGAACGTGGTGCTGTTCCTGATTGGTGGCGTCATTGTGAGTGAAAGCAGACCTATCCTGTGGCTTTATGATCGCTCTGCTGACTTGGATACAGTGTGGACTCGGACTTTACGCATCTGGCTTGTCAATTGCAGCAGATTCCAAGGCCAGCAATGGCAGTTTCAGCTGTGCAGACAACAGCGGACATTAACATGAACTTTATGAACTTTTGCTCTCTTGACACATCGGAACAGTCTGCGATACTATGTCGGTTGGTGCACCACAATTCCCTACCAACGTATGCAGAATGATATAGTTCAGCCAAAACGGATTCCAGCATCTCATATACAGCCCGATACAGGACAAATTCTCAATTGGTCTTACATAGTACTAACCTCTACGGTCAATCCTGTCGCAAATGCCCCCCGTTCAATACACGTGACTTGCTGGTCATGTGAATGCTTGTGAATCGCAGTCGAGAGCAAGCACGACTGCAGCGGTCAAAACCAAAGAGTCACAAATGCTCATTTCACTGATGTGAGCATCTTGTGAATTGTCGAGCGATCGGTGCAGCTTGATTTGAAGAACCAAACTCGAGCAGACGTCACTCAATTCCGACCAACGTCAAGTGGATGGTGATCTACCTTCAGATTGAGCGATCGCGAATTCAATGAGTGTCGTTCTGTCGTGAGCACGGCGTCGTCGGCTCATACAAAAAGATTGCAAACAACCTTTCAGATGCCTGTACGATCTACTGCCCACGGTCCCTGAATCAATCTGGGATAGATATACAGTCTTTGGAGCAGAACCATCAATCGACGACAAAGGAAACCCGGAAAGATCCAGATGAGATGCGGCTTGTGAATTGCTGCGCAAAGGGACATGAATGGCCACCGATCCCACGATCGTTGAGGAAAGCGTACGATCTCGGGATTATTGTCCAGGAAGAGGTTATCGGGACGAAGCCTGCCGTCGTGGTTGACATGAGACTATGATCGTCATCGATGTCCTCCTGGCAACTCATTCACAGGCCTCGACCACCTGAGGAGGGTGGAGCTCAATCACCGGACATTCGAGGACCCTTTGTGTAGCCAAGACAAGAAAAGGGATAGCCAAGTTGGGGCCCAAGCAGCCGCATCTTCAACATTCAGTTATCCTGCCGGATACAGGGAAATCTGGGACGCTTGAGGAAGGATCATCGGATCTGCTGGTGTGTAGAAGATTGGCCGCGCTAGAGAAGGACGGGACGGCAGAGAAAGTCGGGGTCGTATGCAGCGCCAGTGAGCGATCAACAACGGACCCTGCGGCGGCTGTGCTAGACTCTGGTCGTCTCTTGGAGACCAAGACCCTGGACGCACAAAATTGGAAGGCACGGCCTGAGGTGGGTGGTGATTTGTTGGGGTTTGAACGCCGTGGCAAAGACGTCTGGAAGCGATCCGCCCTGAGGCGTCGAGCAGCGCGAGTGGACGTTTGTGACAAGATGAGTCGACGCCATGATGCATCAGTCCGCTAGACAAAGGCTCCTGTCTTTACTTTGGCAGTATTGCTAGAGTTCATGACCTGCGAGACGAGGTGCCGACGGCGAACAGCTTGACCGAAGGTGTTTGATGTGAGGTGATAGCCGCTGATCTGCACCTCGCAGCACGGGTTGGTCCGCATTAGGAGAATTGAATATTTCTCGACAAGGAAGGCGAGCGCAGTCTCGATGATTATCTCCGCAGCTGGTCTGGACAGCTGGATCCACACGTATTATTCCAGACCGTGCTGTCAAATGTCTGAATATTTAGGATGGCGCGTCTTTCCTATGTACACCGCTGTGGAGTTCATGGCTTGGTGGACCCTCTGCAGCATGTCTCATGGTCAAGGACTTTCATCCACGGTTGAGATTCAGCCCGTCGAGAGCTCTCCCATTTCCGGGACGACTACTACAGCAGTGTCTAAGCAGATCCGACAATCAAAAGGCCGAGCGAGTTGCGTGACAATGGACTCGCGTACGCCGCCAAAAGCCTCGTTGCGTGGCAGCCGTGGTCCCCAAACGCCTCGGAAGGTAAGATGGGACGAGATGGGCCAAGAGTCGCATACCAGGCCTGCAATCTGAATCGCGCGAAACTAAGAAGCAACAGAGGACGAGACCTACCCGGATCCCTGACAGATTGTTTCCATGTTCGGCATTGTTCGCCCTGTTCACAGAAACGGCCTCGACGAAGTGACCGGGAGGTGAGCAGGGCCGGGGTTTCAGCTTTTGGGGAGGATGAGCCGTCTCGTCCGGCAATACTGGTTGTGGGAGTTTTATCGGGGTGCCGCGACGGCGAATCCCGTCAGTCAGACCCTCGCCAATCCACGATTCAATTTGCACGACAACACACGATGGCGATGAATTCAGACATTGCAATATTCACCACTGTGCTACCAGCTGTGTGATTTCCCGTGAAGTCCGTGTTGCGATGTAAGCTCGCATTGCGTGAGGAGGCATCCCCTCAGCCCCACCACACCACCAGCACGGCTGGGCCAAAGTTAGATGTGCGTTCAGACACCTCAACGCCGGCATTATCGCAGTAACTATCTCGCCATAGTGGTGAGCAATTGCTCTAGGCACACCCTGCTGCTTTCTGATTTCTTCATCCCTACCGATAGGACCCTGCTCAGGTAACAATGCAGTGGTCGCCTCGCATTTCGGCGAGTTTGGGCATGCGGCCGGTTCGCACGATGCTCTCTCGACTGTTCACCAGAATGATCATTGAATATGTCACGACGAGGCTCTGCGGCAACCATTCTAACTACCACCTCCCCAAAGCCTGTGATATAGCCGCCGACCCGGTGGAGATTCAGGCCATCTAGTCTTTTGCAGGAAGACAGCATCGTGAGATGACTCGAGCCGAAAACCGGGCATATTCGCCTGAACGGTGACAGGAGGTTGCCAAGACCTTCAACGGCCCCTTGCGACCAAAGTGGACCATGCAGATCATGTTCCTGATATAGAAGCGCAAGAGTGGGACGGTACGCCCATAATTATTGAGTGACCACGAAGCATGTGTGGCCTGCGCGAGTCGCAAGCAGTGCCTGTGAAGAATTCGAGAATGGGTGGCAAATTCTGGTGAACGAAGGATGGTGGAGCAGATCCGACTGAATTATTGTGGAACTGCCGATAAGCGTGAGTTCGACTGGTCACTTCCCGCAGTAGTTGCTCCTCGGATCTAGCCTGTCCGAGAAAGACCATGTCTAGCACAGGTACTAGCCTCCCACACCTGAGAACAGAATCATGCGACTACCCTGTTCGCATGATCCGCGGAGCAGCATATCTGCGATTGAACCATGGGAGGCAGCATGGCAATAGCAGAAGTGTTGCCAAGCCGTCAGCGAGAATGCATGTTTGTATCAGAGCTTCGGTTATCAATCACACCGTGCTTGTCCGACAGGAAAAACCCTTGCAAGACTTGGACACAGGCACTCGCGCCTTGGAATATCACCTCGCTGGAATGCGGCGATGATAGGCACAAAGCTATCACAATCAGGTAGCGACGTTCGTTCTGTCCTGCGATAGGACAAGTATGAAGAGATCGGTCGATAAACTGTTCAGGCGAGGAGCTAGCCGTAGAGGCGACCGCGGGCCAGTTGTGGAACGGCTTGACAATTGACAGCGGCATAGCGAGCTTGGAATTGTTGGACGGTGAGCAGCCAAGAGCCTTGTCCATGGCAGATTAAGGTTAGATTCAATCTCCCTCTAAGACTTTCCTGCAGTCGTGAAGCTCAGTGCGAGCGCAGCGTGCAAGCAGCAAGTGTGTGATCAGCTGCTTGCCTGTCGCCGTGCAAGAAGTGAGTGCCGATGAGCAGGCATGGTGATGGACACGCGCGGCAACGCGAGTTGTTTGTCATTGAATGTCGTGCTAACCGTCGACGAGTCTTCCCCCGCTCTGGGGTGCAGCACACGGCTGGGGTAAGACAACTGACAGCTCCATAAAATAATGCTCCCCAGCATTGGCCGAGTTGTGCATGAAAATTTGGAGCCGTCCTTCTGGAAACGGAGAGCCTGGAACGCCACAAGCGGCCAATGGGCGAGCTCAGGCCAAGTCGAGGTGGCCGGTGCTTACTAGTACCGTTCCCATCGACGCACGCTCTCACTTCAGTGCGTTGATATGGAGACACCGTAGCGATGACCTCATCGGTGACACTTCAAGCTTGACCATCGAGTACATGAAATGCCTTTGCCGTTTCGTCAAGTTATTGCTGATATGCCCAACACAAATTAAACTGCGTGCTGCCCGGCACCATGTATCTACGCAGGTCATTGATAGCTTTAGACAGGATCACAAGCTCGGTGTATTCGTAACCAATTGGCGCTAGCTCTGCTGGAGCTTGGTGTATTTCTCGAGTTACTTGGGGTGCAAACGGGCGTATCTCTGTGGCCCGACTCACCATTTTACAGACTTTGCTGCGTTTCAAGATGATTAGACTGTCCTAGAGATAGCCATCCCGACATCAAGCGCAACGACGCGCTCTCGCGCTGAGGCGGCGCAAAAGAGAAACCACATGTCTACTAGCACTGATGAGCTTGCGTCGTAAAGGCCAAGAAAGCTTCATGGCGTTCTTTCAAACATTAGACAGAGTCCTGGTTAGTGTCTGACATTTTGCCTGGCGTGGTAAGATGGACACCCCTATCCTCCGATAGTCGCTGGAGCTGCGAAGAAAGCCTCGATACGATCGCGTGAATGGCGCTGAGTGGCTGCGCGCCGGAAGCATCTCCGACCTGCGGCTGAGTCAGCCACTTTGTACCTCCGGCTGTCACTTCGATCGTCGCCTGCAGATCGGGCCTCAACGTCGCTTCCTCCAAATTTGCTTCTCGCCCACTTGTACCAGTGAATGTCACGGAGTCAATCACCAACAGATGCAGGCGAGTTGTAATCTTCACAAGGAGGTCGTCAACCGGTGCAATGTGCTCAACAGAGTCGATACGAGCCACCCTTCGGCTACAGCGGAATTGCGTGTGCAGAGATAAAGAAACGAGGCCAAGCGGCGCTCAATATCAGATTCGACCCCACCGCACGGCACCACGATGCCAACCGCCGACGCTGATTCGCTCATCTCTGCCACGACCCAGCATCGCTGCCGACCTCCTGCATGGGCTGCTCCCCCCATCGTCCGACGTGACCCAGCTTCGTGTGTTGCTTCGTTTTTCGCCATCCAGCTTTTCCGCCGCCAGCCCGTCTGCTGCCAGGCTCCCTGGACCACACTGCCGTGTCCAGAGTCGACCCCTGTCTGACTCGTGGCCCTGCCACAGCGGCTCGGTCAGCGGCAAGCAGACTTTCTCAACAAGCTTGCCGCCGAGACTTGGACCCTCGCCACGGCGCTCCAGATCACGAAACAGGATCATGCACGGCTCGATATCAAGTCGCGACCCTGATGTGCGGCCGACGGACGGGAGAATCTCTGCATTCGTGGGGGCCGTCTCACAATGCATCAGGAAGTTAACAACTTCCCAAGGCTAGCCAAGATTTCCCATCACCGCTGTTCAGTTGGTAAGCAGCACAGGCCACCTCCGTGAGCAGCGTTTATGTTTGTCTGATTTGGCGCTCGTCGAATATTGACTGGCACGAGTGCCATCCCGTCATCGCCTTGTAATTGTAGCATTTGACCGGGCTGTTTGCCGGAGTATCGAGTTGCTCGATTAACCTTAATTCTTCAGTCCCAAGATGAAGACACAGAGAGTCATTGTGCAAATTCTCACATAGGCAGCGAACGGGGGCGTCCGAGATGCTGTTGAGCACTGCCTGTACCTATGCATGGGCACTTGGCCACTGCGCAGCATTGGGAGCCGCTCGATCCGGATGCTCACTCCACCGGACCACAAAAAAGCTCCACACTCCAGAGTTCGACCTCAAAGTGCTTGAGATTGGGGAATGATCCTGCACCGCTTTCGAGAATTTCGCCTGGCGTACATCTGCAGCCATCTACGTGGGAGCGTGCGCCAGCTTCGCTACAGGATTTCTTGCGTGGCTGATTCATAGAGACGTGCGGCTATGCTATCTCTGGGCTTTGCGAAACTGAGTGCTGCAGCGGCGGGGGGCCAACAAAATTCATCTGAGGCGCCAGCCACAAACAAGACGATCCCCGAGAGCCCGCATTGCTTGTAATCACTACCTGAACAAGTCCTGATAATCGACAGCATTCATGCCTACACGCTCTGATCAATCCCGGTGCTCTGGTGTATATCGGTTGTGCACGCCGTGCAATCTTGTAGCGGAGCCATTGCTATCCTTTACTTCCTGTCTGGCCAGTATTCTCGAAACTGGAGTGAAACGCGAAGAGCAAACCAGGACCTTGGTCTGCGAAGCGCCACGCAAGCTAGTGAAGTAGCACAAGGATGTCAGCATACACACGCAGCATCTTGAGAGGGTCTTTGTTGAGCCACGTCTCTCCGGTCTGGATGTTTCACTAGGTCGATCGATATGGACGATGTTTGAGACCGAAGAGCGGTGACGGCATTCCTGGCATTCAGTGCTGCTGGGTCAGACGGCGATACATGAAATGCCAGGGTATGCCTGGGCAAACATCAATGGCCAGACTGGTGAGAAACCGGGTCGAGAGGTGCCAGCGGGAATGCATCCTTCGCCAGCAGGATGAGGTGAGCAAGGCGAGATGCAAATCAGCAGGACCAGGGCGGGAAGACGGGACTCGTTTATTGCTTCCTTGTTTACGCCTGATATGCGCACTCCCCGATCGATCGGTTTTAGAATAAGGTCAGGTAGGTAGCAGGCGGAGTATCGTCGTCGACTCGTTGTACAGTAGCAACGCGCAGCCGACTTGGATGGTGCTAGTCGAGCAGGTGAGATGGAGCATCGCAGCGAAGGTCGTCAAGGCTACGGGTTGATAGCAGAGGACGTTACGAAGATTAGAGCACCTGCGCTGGACACGGCAGACGCTCGTTCTGTTGAAAGATGGTCTCGGAGCGCGGTCGCAACAGTGGCCCACCTGCACACGGCACATTCTGCGATCTAATTCGCCAAGGGGGGTGCGCATAGCAGAAAAGCAGAGCTCTATCTGTGCTCGCGCTAACTGGCCCATCATTGCCCGCTTGAGCGCTTGAGCAGTGCGTAGAGGCCCACCGACCGCACAGCCATCCTACCTGCCTTGGCCGCTGCACTCATTCTCTCTGCTCCCTCTCACCACCACGCTTTTTGCATCCCCCATCACCGTCCTTCTCGGCCTCTGCTAGCCATTCTCCCGTCCTCGAACATCAAGGAGACGCGGTCCTCCAGTTGCACAATCTGCACTGGTACTTGTTTCTCTCGCCGCGACTTCCTCCTGCCCTAACGTCGTTTGGTTGCGCCGCCGGGACGCACCGCAGCCGCGAAGAAAGCCTCGAGGAGATTTTGCGACCCGGATAGCTTCACTGCCTGATCCGTTGTCCCTAGGTCCCTTGCGCCCAGCAGAGCGCCAGACTAGCAGTGACTTGCTAGTACTACCTTTGCCAAACTCGCTGCCTCCACCTGTGAAAGGGCTGGAGCGTGGTGTATCAACGAAAGCTGGACTTTCGCCTGGGACACTGTTTAACCTAGAATTCTCTCACCAAACCCGGACTCAACCGCATCCTGTAATAACCTTGGTGAGTTCTCCGACGTTGTCTCCCTTATGATGCGCGTCCCAACCCACGCACAAGCCGAGCTGTCTCAAACCGCTCTGAACCTGCGTCATGTTACCCTTCGTCATGAGTGCAATCGCTGACCTGTGCATCAGTCACTGATATAGTCAGTGCGTTTGCATGCACTCCATGCTCTCGTGATCTCCCGACCTTGCCAGCAATCTTCAGGCGGACCTAGCCAAGAGAACAAAGGATAAATGCCTTACACTCCCCCATCGCAGCGATCGCCAGCTGCATCCCGTCCCGACAGCCCTCCCCAAAGTCGCGATGGCCCCCTTGCGAAACCCCTACCGAACAGCTCACCCTTCCTAGCCGGTGCAGGTGGTCGCCCGAACCTTCCTCGATCAAGCTCTTCGACATCATATCTCCATCGCCATCGCCGCAGCCCATCCAGTCCAGAACTCTCCTTCTCATGCCCCACACTTGATGATACAGCAAAGGAGGTGGAACGCCTGGGAAACAAGCAAAATGGCAGCCTTCGTCAGTCTCCCCCCCCCCCTGAACAACCTCACCATTCCAACGGGTGCAGTCATCTCCCCGCCCGACTCCGGACAAAATTCGAGCGACGACGAGGTTCTTTCCATACCTCTTCGGGATCGTGGTAGGAGGCTCGACAACTTGGCGGAGCTCCAGGCTGCAATCGAGCACATTGAACAAGAGCGTGAAATGTCTCCATCAAGGGAGGCAGAGACAAACATGGCACGAAACAGCCTCACTGTCAACACCAGGCCAATGGGATCACATACCCTGCAGCTCTCCTCGAGTGGACGACCGCCCTTGTCCAAGGAAGCTCGCAAAATCTCACATTCGCGCTCTGCAACCGAGACAGATGCATACTTGCCGGACATCAACCGCTCGCATTCGTACTCACCGCCCGGCTCGTCCTCGGATAGTGACCTTGACGACGATGCTGCTGCCAAGAAGCCACCGATGCTTCGAAAGAAGTCCGGCGAGCTTGTGAGGCCTGCTCTGCGACCTCCGTCCGCTCGACGGAGACCATCGAGCATGCCCGGAACCCCGACATTTGGCAAGGCGGTCCATTTCAGTAACGACCTCGAGCACGTCCGACATTTTCTTCAGGTTGATCGTCCCTTGGCTGTCTCTGCTGAGACTTCGCCTGTCGAAACTTATGAGTCTGAGACCGAGTTCCCATTCCAATCGAACAGCAAGTCTCCAAGTGCTGCGTATGAATGGGAGATCCGTCTGGCAAATTTCCCTGCCGACATGTCGGACAAACCCTCTGCCCCAGTCAAGGTGGAACGAGTGTTCTTGTCTCCAGACAAGAAGACACTCATCGGTACCGTTGCAGTTCAGAACCTTGCATTCCACAAGACGGTCCTGGCCAGATTCACATTTGATTACTGGAAAACGACGTCGGAAGTGGCAGCCGAGTTCAGCCATGATGTTCGACGCCAGAACAGTAACGACGGCTTGGATCGCTTCAACTTCCAGATTAGACTTGCTGATCAGGTGAATTTGGAGAACAAAACACTGTTCTTCTGCGTTCGCTACCAGGTCGCTGGTCAAGAATTCTGGGACAGTAACAACTTGATGAACTACCAGGTCGATTTCTCAAAGAAGCAGATAGCTTTGAAGAGTAAGCAGGCTGCTGGCAATGAAGCGACTCGTCACTTGAATGGGCTGCCACGCAGCAGCCGATCTCCCCAGCAAAGCCCCGGCCGCAAGCCAGCTTTCGATGACTTCGGTCGTGGCTTTGATCATCACTGGGACCAGGAGCTGCTTCCTCGCTCGCAGTCGGCTTCCAGCATCCTCCAGCTCGACGACGGTTCCGCGCCCATCAAGTTCCGTAACAAATTGCCAGGTAGTGGACCGGATAGATCCCAGGGACGCAAACAGAGCAAGGGCGGGTCGCAGGCATTCGCGCACCGCTACGATTTCGGTGCCTCTCTGACTGCTGCCATCACGGCGGCAAGCACTGCGTTAGGGGAACGAAGCGGCTTGACCCAAAATTCTGCCAGTGCTGTCAACGGCGCATCGCGGACACAAGGAAGCCCGGTCCAGTTCGTGCAAGACCTCAAGCCTGCTGCCATCGCGTCCGAGAAACCTCCAGCGCAAAGCCAGTCGTATAACGAGCTGCTAGAGAAATATTGCTTCGTACGTACCACCAAGGATCACAAGCCGTTAAGCCGGCCGTGAGGAACAAATAGCTGACAGGCGAATGTAGTTCGGGTCCGCAAAAGGTTCCCCGCGAGGGTCTGGGTCGCCAAATACCACGGACGCAAGAGTCGACGACAAGACCAAGTTCCATCTGGATGGCACCGATTCCGGATCCAAGTCTTCGAGCCCCAACCAAACGTCTCCGCCTGGAAAGGTAGTGACGGCGGCGGCGGCTGCTACCGAAGGCCCTATTAGACTCAGACCATCCTCCTCAAAAGCGGACATGAGCTCGGGATCTGCTTCGCCTTCGTTTGGCTACCCTTATCATCAGTCGATGGGTACTGCTCTTCCCGCCTCCACCATTATTCACGGATGAGGATCGAATGAGTTTGCGAATCCATGGCTGGCACAACACTTTGTTGTTTCGGTATGCACTTCACTTTAATACGACACTTGAAAATCGAGCTGCGGCTCTCAGAATCGAGGACAAAGGAGATGGGATGACAGGTATATATTCTTGTACCCGGGTGTGCAATGTGGAGGATAACGGCCGATGAACGTGCGCTCGCCTGCTTGTTTCTTGGGCTTGGGTCATATCAGTGATTTCAGGCGGCATCTTCGTGGAGACAAACCCGGTGCATGATATCGCGGCTTCGCATCAAAAATTATGCGAGCATGACGATGGCGTTGAGGGCATCTTGTGGGATTTATTGTTTTGCTGTTTTGGCGTGGCTGGTGCCCTGCTGCGAAGCAAACTTGTGAAGCGCTCACGAGGAATTGCAGGCGGTGCCAGTTTGCTTTTGAGATTGGACTCTGTTGCTGGTTAATGCCTTATTTGTGGAAAAGCGGGTGTTCTGATGTTTTTGATTCAGCTTGGTTTGGTTTGGTTTGGGTTCTCACGACGCTTGCACGAGCATGAAACGAGTCAGTGACGCCTTGACATGACACCTGCTTTCAGCTTCAGCGAGGCGGGAAGATGACAAAAGAAGTCTGAGAAGTGTGGAGTTGAAGCCAATAGACCGAAGAATCTGATTTCATGAGAAATGAATATGGAAAGGGTGACACTGGTAGACAATCGCCTGCATAAGTTGAACTGCGAGGAATATGGGTGTGGAACACGAGAGACATCAGAGTGCGGGATGTCTGGACTATATTGCAGGATGTGGACGGATCGCATGGCTCCATTCAATGACCGGCGTTCGGAGCAAGGCTGGTCATTGGGTCGATGCTCACCGTAAACAATGCCGGGCGCATGTAGCTACCGTCACAGCGAATGGGACCAGGCCGCGATTTTCCGAAGGAGTGGAAGCTGTCTTTTGAGTGGCCGGCTTTGCTACAGTAGGACATGTACGGCAGTACAGGCGGGCATGTGATGGCCATGATATGCCGCAACAGGACCACGCAGAGGCAGCTCTAGCAAAGTCCGCTCATTCCAGAGCTGCGTTGCGACCTCATCCAGGGTATGGCGACTTGCAGCAGCCAAAGAAACGCATCGTGGTGGAGTTTGTGAGCGTGTGGATTGTGGTTCCTGCCCTATCGCGGCCCGCGTGAGTTGACCCTGCAGGGTCTCGCCCTCGCCAGACCTGCTCTTCGATGATTGGAAAAAAACTTTGCCGGACGTAAGTAAACAAAATGTGGGTTGTCGTCGTTGGCTGCCTCTTTCTTTTGCTGCCTTCGGGCTTGTGTTCTAGTCGGCGGTGAAGCCGCACTAAGAAGTATTAATCAGGGGTGGAGTCGATACTTAGTAACTATCCGATTTTGCTTTGGCTTTTTTCCCCCTCCCCTGGCACGTGTGCGGATTGCAGAGGTCGGTTTCCTGTCGACTCCGATACTGCAATCTTTTACACGGCCACTACTGGAGACTCTACACGTTCGTGCATAGACTTGACTGATGGCTTTGAACGATGCTCGTTCGCTCTCGGAGCCCAGCCAACGTGGCGTTCTCGTGTTGGGATAGGATACGCCAGTCTCGACCAGCACGTATCGTCCTCGGGCAGCAAAGCGTCCATTATGGAGAAGATGGCGTCCGAGGCAAGTTTCGGCACTGGCTGGAGATTTGTGATGCTGATTGTGTATTGCTGCTCTGTCTCCCAGAGTTCGCTGATTCCTCCTCACCAGTTCAGTTGCGATGCGACGTGCACTTTAGCAACATTCCAAATCCCGGGCGAGACCGGCTCGGCTGGAAGTAACAGAGCGCCACAGCTCACAAGCCACAAGCTCGTTCCCGGCGCTCGAGCGACAGCTTTGATCCTTCCGCGTGGGCCCTCTCGCCAGCCATTTGTGCTTTCTGGTCATGATTCGCACCATCTTGTTTCGAGACTTGGGCAATATTGACTGTATGGTATGCGAAATGCAATGCTTCAAACGCTTTTTTATCCGTTATCCCCTCTTTCCCCGCAGAACCCCGCCCTCGGGTAGCTCGACGAATTCGCTTCGGCAGCCAACATGACTCTGCGATCGTCAGACGAGGAACCCATCTTCAAGACCGGACGAGTCATGCTCAGCTGCCGATCGAGGCCTGTCGTGACCATTGTGTTCTGTGCCACTAATGTATAAGTGCTACGTTTTGACGTGGGGATGCTCTGCAGCCCGGCCAGAGCATGATCAAGCGCGGACTCGCAATGCAAATACTTCAAGGGCCGGATGACCTGAGCGCAACATGGCTTACAGAGGTGTTGAATCATGCCGTCAAAGACTTTGCGTTCCAGAGAGTAGGGACTGGTCAAGCGAGCGAAGTATATCTGGTTCAGGTCACCTATCATGAGGGTACCGTCCCAGGACCCCCATCCCTAATACTGAAGGTCGCTGCTCGAGATCCGACCAGTCGATCATCAACAAAGAGACTCACTCTGTATCAGCGTGAAGGTAACATATCTGATTGAGTCGAGTCCCCAGCAAAACGAAGCTGAACTCCTATCAGTCGCCTTCTACACTCACTGCCGCTCTTTCCTGGACTCGCTGACCGCCCACTGCTGGTATGCCGACTTCGACGAAGCTACCGACTCCTTCTGCTTGCTGCTAGAGAATGTAAGGCCAGCCGAGGACTTGGAAGATATACGAGGCATTACCCCTTGACCATGCCATGGTAGGCGCAAAAGCCCTAGGCCAGCTTCATTCGGCAATGCACGAGAAACGGCACGATCTTGCCTTCGGATGGGTGAATCGAGATTCTCAGATCGACCAGTCGGCACTTTCTCAATTTTTTCTGGCGTACAGAGCCCGTTACCGGGATCGTTTGGCGGCTAAGCACATGGCCGTCTGCGAGCGGCTCGTGAGTAGCTTCGACGTCTATCCAAATTGTTCGAAATCTGATTTTGTCTGTGGCCCTTTGCATGGAGACTTCAGGGCTGATAATCTCCTGTTTGACGCGACCGGGTCGCCGCGTCCTTTGACGGTGGTGGATTGGCAAACGTTGACTTACGGTAGCTTGATGAGCGAGTTCGGATATTACCTTGGCTTCATCGATACAGCCGCGCGGCGGGAGAATTTCGATAGCCTGCTTGCCGCATATCACCGTGGCCTCGGTGGTACAAATGCACCGCTCGATCTTGAGCAATGCAGGGTACAACTCCTTCAACAGGCGTTCTCCGGCGTCGTGATGGGTCTTGCAAGCCCAATGCTTGTCGTGCAGACAGAGAGAGGTGATTGCATGTTCATGGCCACCACGGCCCGACATTGCGAACTTGCAATTGATATTGGTGCCGTGGATACTCTGCCCGAGCCGGAAAGACCTCTGGATGCCCCGTTAGTTCCATTGGCAGAGGACGAGGAGATGCATGTAAAGGCGGAGGACGAATTATGGAATGAGAGCTATTACTTTGACTTTGTTGCCGCCGAGAAGGGCGTGGCAGGCTGGATACGGCTTGGACTCACACCGAATATGGAATTCAACAACTTCACTGTGATGGTCAACCGACGGGGTCAGCCTCTGGTTTTCGTCGTTGATTACCAGGCCCTGCCTCTTGGAAGAGACAAGACGGTCACCACCGAGATTTATACAGCAAAATTCGAAATTATCGAGTCCTTGAAGTCCCCCAGGGTGCTGCTCAGCGCTTCAGCGGCTCTCGTATTCGATGATGAATCAACACTCTTGCAGATGACATCTGCAGACGCGGCAACAAGTCGAACTGCCTTGTCTCTCGACCTGACCTGGACGACAACCGGCGTCCCATACCAGTACCGCATCGCAACCCGCTACGAAATCCCCTGCAGTGTCTCCGGTACCTTGAGCGTCGGCGCCAACACGGACGCGATCACAATAAGCAAGGCATCCGGCCAGCGTGACCACTCGTGGGGCATACGCGACTGGTGGACTACGTCCTGGATGTGGTCCACCATCCACATTCCCGGCGACTCCCTCCACATCCACGCGCTCGACTTGCGCGTTCCCGGTCGTCCGAGCATGGGAATGGGCTACCTTCAGGCCAACGGGATTGTGCTTGAGTTGGAAACTGTCGACAGTGAGTGGGCATTCTCAGATCGCGAACTATGTGAGAGGATGAGCAGGGGTGTCGTGCCGAGAGGCGTTGGAAAGCTGGGCGTCGGAGTTGAGCCGCTGGGGCATGCGCCAGCGAGGCTGGAGGCCAAAGATGGCCGAGTGAGTCTATTTGATCGGGCTTGGTGTCGGTGCTCGTTTGATGATGGGAGAGTGGGTTACGGTTGGTTCGAGTGGAACAGACCTCAGGGCTTGATAACGGGATGACAGCCTACCGAGACGGCTGTCAAGGTTGCGATAGCAATCTAATGGCTGCCAAGATTTCACGCGATGCTGCGCGAGTCTCCCAAGTCTGTCAGTCTGTCTTGATCATGCCGATCGCGTCAGAAATTGTCTTCATGTCTTGCCATTGTCCACGTCGTGACTCTGACACGCGATACTCCAGTCCCAGGCACTTGGGACTGGTGACTGACACCTGGAGCTTATGGATCCAGATTACAGCCCACTCCTTCTTCCACTCCTCTCATGCTTGTACCTCACACTCATTCGAATATTCTCAGACTTGCCCGTCTGTCTGTTTCGTTCTTTGCCCGGGAAGGACACCAGTCTGATCGTGTGCACCTTTTCGGTCGTCACGATGTCGCATCCACAAGGGGGAAGATAAGTCTTTGTGCAAGTCTCTCTATATGTTCCTAAGCTATGCCTTCCCATCTTCGACTTCCAGCTCTTCAGTCCCTACCATGGTGTCATCAACCCCGCCGGGACCAGTCTTCAACCAAATGTGCTCGCCTGATCATCGTCAGGTCGGCTTACGTTCTTCTTGCGCATCGTCAGGCTCAGGTCCCCTTTCGTGTATTCCGCAAGCCAGAAAAGTGCCGGACCAAGCTCTCGTCGCCGGCTCAGGAACGGATAACGTCGAGTCGTACTTCCAAAGACCCCATTTGACGCCCGAGCTTGATCATTCCATGCCTGTCCGCCGTGAACTGGCCATAGCCATGGAAGTCAATGAGAAGCTCGCAGAAGATATCGTTGCCAGCAGGTTGTCAGGAGTTGAAGTGGCACAGCGTCTCGCCGACATGGAGAACTTGAACAAGGAGCTCGCTGCGGACGTCGAGAGACTGCGGCGGGAATTGGAAAGAGTTGAGCTCAACGCTTTTAGGTTCGTGTCCGCTGAGCACAAGGCGGACTATGAGGGATCGACGTTCATGCCGTTTGGAGACACGAATACCTTCGCCCACCAAATTGGCATCCCCGACACGCCCCTTGCGAACGACCTCTTCCCGACCAGCCCGGACAGCCTTTCCAGTGTCGGCTTTCCGCCTTCAACGTCGTCCATAGAGCGGTCTCTCGCTTCGCAACGTGCCCTACACGCCCTGAACCGCGAAAAGGTGCGTAGCGAAAACTTCTTCCTCGAACTTCAAGACTGCAACTCGTCACTTGTGGCTTCGCGTGCGCGGCACGACGAGCTGGCTGGGGAGCTGCAGGCTGTTCACGCCACGCTGGGAGACGCACAGTGGGGCGTGCTGAAGTATCACGACAAGTGTGATAAGCAGAGGCGCCAGCTGAGCGACGTGCAGAGCGCGAATGCAAATATCAAGAGGGAAAATGCGAAGCTGAGGGAGGAGGTGAAGAGATTGAGGAAGGAAAAGAAGGAGCTCGGGGGTGGAGTAGTGGACAAGGATAAGGCTTGGACGGAATCGTGGCAGCGGCAGCATCGGACTCCTGCGGAAATCGAGACAGACAGCAAACAAAGCCTGAACCCTCTTGCAGTCGACGATGTGAGCAGGCAAGTTTCATACTCACCGGCCCGGGAGGCTGCCATCAGTTCTCACCTGATTCCGAATACAGAACCGGACAGTGTTCTTTGGCGCAGACGAAAGAGTAACCCTCAACTTCAGCAGAAGGTCTGGAGCAACCTTTCAATTGCCGCTTCGAGACCTGCCTCGGCAGATGAAGCCGATACAACCGGAAGGTTGATTGTCGGCGGAGCTGTCAAGGCACCGGATGACCGGCTGAAAGACTTGTTCGACATTGCCAAGTTTCAGGCTCACGGTTATCAGAACAACCCCGATTACGCCGGTGATGAAGCAGGGGACCACACGTCGGGATGTAGCGATCAAGTGCGGTGTGAAACGATCCACCGGAAGGCATTGAAGTTCGTGTAGGCGTTCAGATTGATACAGTCAACCCAGTGGCCTAGAGTTGCCGACCGTCAAAGCCGAGGTCTGCGAGGGAGAACGATAGTGAAGGACAGACCAATATGGCAATCAACCCAGGGACGGCTCTGACTTGGCTGCTGGTTGGCCACATGTGCACTGGAAATAAGGACTGAACATATATATACACCGTGAGGTATGTTAGCAGATTTGCACGTCTACATGACCCTCATGCTAGCGCTCGGGGGTGAGGGTCAAACGTCGAAAGATGAGGACTGCCAGGACAGCTGGATGGGACAAGCAGGAGAGTTTAGGCACGTCCGCATTAGCCGCGAGGGCCTGACTCAGCGCGACCGCAGCAAATAGGGTGAAATCTTCAGATATGGCAGTTTGTAACAGATGCAGCTTTGAGCCGCGGGGTCGCCTTGTGCAACCAAGCGCCGTCGATCACGTGGGGGCGAGCACGTACTGTAAGCAAGCGGGCCCAAAGTGCTACAGAGCCTCACTCTCTCTACCCCTCTCGACAGGGCCTCGCCGCATTTCCCGAGATTCCGCCGACCTATATCTCGAGTCTAAATACATGCTCACTCAATATCTCAAATAGACCCATGAGCGCACTGCCCATCAAAGCTCTCCACGGCCCAACGTCGCCACTTCCAATGCCTGCTGCATTTGTGGTCTAGGCCGGCAACAATGTCTCTCTCCAGACTGAGGCGTGCGTGGAAAAGCTTACCGGCACATGCGTGCCGATGGCTTTCGCATCCCTGGTCTTGATACTAGTCGTCTGCGCTGTTCTCTAGGCGTCCTATTATTAATGAGCAGCCGCCCATGGATGTTTTTCAAATGGGCACTTATGTGCTCACAGAGCCTGCAGGAGTCATGGCAAGACTGCCCCTTCGGTCCTTGATTCCCGAGTTCCAATTCTTGCCTATCTAATCTTGCATCGTGGAACAAACCATCTCTCCTTTGCCACCCTTTTTATGACTTCCCGATTCATTGGCACACTTAGTCACTTGACGAATCGGCCCGTTAACGGTCTCTACACATGACCTCTCGGTCCCTTATTTTACCATTGGCATTTCCTGTACCTGGTCAACTCAGTCGAGTCGCGCTATTATCGGCGATATGCCTCTCATGCAGGACAGCATGACGGAGGATGAGAAGCACATCAAGACCTCGCCAACCGATGTGCCCAATTGGTCTTCTGCTGGACGTTCCACCTCGGCCATGGCTTCGCACGATACAGTGGACACGCTTGGACACGACAGTGCAAAAGTCGTTCAAATTGTCTCTGAGAAGGATGCGCAAACATTTTCGCCTCCCGACGGCGGTCTTCGTGCCTGGCTTCAAGTGCTCGCAGCTCACCTTGTTGTCTTCAACGCCTGGGGTAAGTACTATTACATGCCGATCAGAGCTTCTGAACTGGGAGCTGATCATCTGCAGGATATATCAACTCGTTTGGGATTTTTCAAAGCTACTACATGACCACACTCGACAAGCCTGCCTCGTCAATATCGTGGATTGGCAGCTTCCAGGTTTTTCTCGTCTTCTTCATTGGGACCTTCTCGGGCCGTGCCCTGGATGCTGGCTACTACCTCCAAATTGCGGCTGTTGGTGCCTTTTTCCAGATCCTAGGTGTGTTCATGACAAGTCTATGTACGGAATACTGGCAGCTGTTCTTGGCCCAGGGCCTGTGTCAAGGCATTGGCGACGGCCTCATATTCTGTCCGAGCGTATCAATTGTGGCCACATACTTCAGCACTCGCCGTGCTTTTGCCATTGCAGCGACAGCTAGTGGTGCTGCAACCGGGGGCATCGTCTTCCCTCTGATCGCTCAGCAGCTTCTGTTCAAAATTGGATTTGGATGGACGGTCCGCGTGATGGGCCTTGTCATCCTGGTCAACGACATCGTCATCTTCAGTATCGCAAGGACCAGGTTACCACCGCGCAGATCTGGGCCATTAATCGAGTTCTCCGCTTTTAAAGAGTTGCCGTATCTGTTCTTCGCCATGGGAATGTGGTTTACCTTATGGGGCACCTATTTTGGATATTACTACGTGAGTAGACTTGGATACCGTTCCTTGTGCAGTATTTTACTCACGCATTCATTAGGTCCGCGCTTATGCCCTCAACGTCCTCGGCGCCACAGAAGCACAATCCTTCAACATCCTTCTCCTGACGAACGCTATAGGTGTCCCCGGTCGCTGGGTGCCTGCTCTCATCGCAGATCGCTGGACTGGACCTCTCGCCCTTCTCATCCCCAGCGTTATCGCGGGAGCAATCTGCATATACACCTGGTATTCTGTCCACACAATGGGCGCATTCTATGTCTGGGTGGTCTTTTTCGGCTGGTTTGCGGCCACGATCCAAGGGCTGTTCCCTTCCGCGCTCGCCAGCCTAACCACCGACCCAAGCAAAACGGGGACAAGGATCGGCATGGTTTTCAGTATCGTTAGCGTCGCATGTCTGACAGGCCCACCTCTTGCAGGCAAGCTGGTACAGGTTACATATGGTTCATACATTGCGGCTACGATTTGGGGTGGGACTTGTTTGATGGTTGGAGCGGCAATACTAGCTCTGGCCAGCAGGTTGAAGAGGACGGCGTGTCAGACAACATGAATGTGATGGACTGATCAGAAGTTCAGATCTTAGACGTGATCTCTGCTTGGCGACGAAGTGGACAGAATTGGAATTTTTTTCCAAAAAGTCGCAAATGTAGCCATGATCCTCTGTCGTTCTGCTTTATCTAGTAATCGTCTAGCGATGAGATGGCGGGTGGCAAAGGCATCGCTATGACTTTTCACCTCAGGCGTGCGAAGGAATCGCCATTCTGGCCAGCTTGTAACATGCCACACCCATGCATGACTGCACCCTTATCCAGACATCGGACAAGTCGGATTTTGGTCAAGGGCCGAACTTGGCTGTCGAAACTTCTGATCTCAATCATGGGCAGTGTAAGACCCTGAAGCACGAGGGCAGATCAGATTCGGCATTGAGCGCCTCAAGCGCTTGTAGGGCTTGACAACAGCCCGGCTTGGCAACGAGCATTTTCCGATGTCGAAAATCCCAAGTAGAAAGATACAACAGGCACGTGTGTGAAGAGGCTCATTATTTGTCTATTCGAGATGCTGTGCTTGCTTTCGAGATGCAATGATGCACATTTCTGGGTAGAACAGGTGCGCGATACGGCTGAACGATCTCATCGACCAGGGTCCGATACAAAACCAAGTTGCCCGTGCCGACTTGGACCATCGAGCCGGCTATCCGGGGCGAAAGCGGCTCCAGGACAGTAAGAGCTAAGGCACGACGTTGCTTTTTTAGCGAGGAGCGGTATCTATCCAAGCGGTGAGAGATGTACGCCGCCAGGTAAGACGAAGCGGGAACCATGTCGATGCGCGCGCGTGGGAGACCAGGCTTGTTCTTCCAAGTGGGTAGTGAACTATCGTCCAGCTAGGCACGCAGCATGGAGTGTCGCAAGATGCGCGATGGCAGCGATGAATGCCTGCTTACCTGTGGATGGTAAGGCGCAAGGGCGGCTCACAGCACAGCTCGAGCCGTTAAGCGGGCGATGAGCTCATCGCCTTTTCTCCCCGCTAAGGTGATTGTCGGCGAGTCCTGGAGCTTCCTCAAGTGCTCGACAGCTGCGCAAAAGCTTTTTCCTCCAACCACTCAGTGCCGCAGAAGCTTCTCATCCCTCGGACGTAACCTTGCACCAAGCTTCCTCAACAGGTAGCCGATCGCTCCTCCAACTGCTCGTGATTGGCCATCGCGCTGTCCATCTCCATGTGCAGCCTTGGAATATCGCCAGGCCAGCTACCTTCCCGTCCTTATCTACCAATTGTGTCATCGTCACAGCAACGTTGCGGGGTTTTGAAGCTCCTCGAAGCTGGCACAATCGTTGTCATACGCTTCTGCTCGCCCAGGGACCATTGGCACGTCGGTTGAAGCTGACAGACGGCATGGCCTGGTATATAGATCCATCCGCCCAGTCTCCTATGTCCGTTCCTTTCACCTGTTCGTGCAGATAGACGTGTGCTTGCGTTCCTATCTCTGTCTGAAAACATGATCTCGTCGTGGATTACTGCCGCTGCGGCTCTGGCCTGCCAGGTCGGCACTGTGTATGCCGGCGTTCCAGCCAATGCTACTGGAGTGAAGACCATCACCTCGCCGTCGGGGGCAAAGATTCGCTACAAGGAGCCGGGCAAGGAAGGTGTCTGCGAGACGACCGACGGCGTCAATTCCTACTCTGGTTATGTTGACCTGCCAGTCGGAAATAAGACCGAGTCGATGTTCTTCTGGTTCTTCGAAGCAAGACACAATCCGAACGAAGCACCATTGACTCTTTGGCTGAATGGTAAGCTTATGTATGCTGATGTCATAACGGTTGTTGACTCGTCTAGGTGGACCTGGCTCCGACTCGCTGATCGGTCTCTTCCAAGAGCTCGGCCCTTGCAATGTCACCGAGAACCTGACCACCCAGGTGAACCCCTACGCATGGAACGAGGTTTCGAACATGCTGTTCTTGTCACAGCCGATACAAGTCGGATTTTCCTACTCGGAGGAGATCGTCGGGTACGAAGACGATTCTGGATATCCCGTCAGTACTAATGCCTCCAATGCTACGGGGCGATGGCCCGGCAACGACCCTTACGAATACGACACGACCGCAAAGGCCGCAGAGGGCACATGGCACGTTCTCCAAGCCTTCATCGATCTCCTCCCGACGCTGGACTCTGGGGTCAAGAGCCGGACATTCAACTTGTGGACAGAGTCGTATGGCGGACACTACGGCCCTGTCTTTTTTGATCGCTTCTCGGACCACAATAACGCCATCATTAATGGTACCGAGAAGGGCACGCAATTGATCATGGATACACTTGGCATAGGCAACGGTATTATTTCTGAGAAGATTCAAGCGCCGTAAGCGAAGCAGACTTTACTGCCCCCTGTGAACGGCATTGCTGACTGGTGTTAGGTACTACCCCGAATTCACGCAACACAACACCTACGGCATCCAGCTTGTCAACGAGACCATCTACAATTTTATGAAGATGGCATACTATATACCCTCCGGATGCAGCGACTGGATCGATATTTGTGCTGCCGCTGATCAATCGACTCAGGACGGTCGTACGTCTTGTTCCACTGCTACCAACATCTGCAGGTCTCTGGTCGAGCAGCCCTATTACGTGTATGGAGGCAGAGGCGTCTACGATATTAGACACCCGATGGATGACCCGACTCCACCGAACTACTTCATCGATTACCTGAACCAGCCCCACGTTCAGAATGCGCTGGGAGTGAACCTGAACTACTCTGACTACGGCGCGTTGGTTGGCGAAGGTTTTGGCGACTCGGGCGATTTTGTCTACACAGATATCTTGTCCGATCTGGAACAATTGCTGGAGAGTGGCGTCAGGGTCTCCTTATTCTACGGCGATGCTGTGAGTCCTGCTCAATCGCAGCTTACAATAGACGGGGGAAAATATACTAACAGGACATACAGGACTACATCTGCAATTGGTTCGGAGGCGAGGCCGTCTCGCTAGCTGCAAGCTACAGCCACGCCGACGAGTTCCGTAGCTCCAACTATACCCCGTTTGTGGTGAGTGGGACAGAGTATGGAGAGGTCCGTCAAGCAGGCAATTTCTCCTTCCTGCGAATCTACGAGTCTGGACACGAGGTGCCGTACTATCAACCAGTGGCAGCCTTAGCACTCTTTCAACGCGTCTTGGAGAACAGAACACTGGCCGATGGCAGCCAGTACCTCACCCCATCCTATATCACCAATGGGACCGTCAACGCCACCCACACTGAGGCTGTACCGACTTTGACGAGCGTCACGAGCAGTGTGACCGTGTCGACTGAGGGTGTGCAGAGCGCCAGCGCTACGCCCTCAACTACCGGGGCCCCACAGATGAGGAAGATCAGGCATAGCTAGGATTAGTTTGGACAAAGTCGGCAAAGAGTCGCTAGTTGAACGAAGTGGAGGACTTAAAATAGCGGACAAAGCCCATGCGCGAACTTACGATATGACTTAACGAACTTGGTCCGGATTCAATATAATCATTGGTACATAATCCAAGAGGGAGGACAGTCTTTTCCTGCCCAATCTCAAATGCTGGTGATGTGTGTATCTTTACGGGAAGGAGAATGCAACAGTAAAGTTAAACCCTTTGCTGCTTTCATGAACAATCTTCTAGGTGTATCTTAGCGGTTTTGACATGATCGCTTGAGCTGGTAGGTCCTGGATAATCAACTATCTCCGCAGAGCCTGCTGCCAGCCCGGCTGGCCGCACAAAAGGTCTCTTCGCTAGCATCGTCAACGAGATTTCTGCACTTGTTATATTCATACACGCGATAATCTTTGTGTGAATGAAAGATCCACCGCCTGTCAGCAAAACTGGTTTCCAACGCGCATGCTGCACGGGACTGTGAAGGGCGGCATGGAAGCGGTTCCGCTTCACCCGTAATCTAAGCGTCAGGCGAAGCCGCTCCACTAAGGAAAGCTTGGTCGATCCGTGAGCTGCAGACCTGTAACGACACACACTCCTACTCTACATAAACATCAAATCCTCACCAAAAGACCAACTAATACCTCAAACGCTTCCACTGAAATTTCCCTCACCTTGTGCTTTGAGCCGCAACTGCTTCGTGCTTCAGCATCCAAGTCTTCGCACCTCCCGTGGATAACTTCCTCCCGGACTAGACACCACCGCTGCAACGCAATTCACCTCGCAACACTCAATTCACATCGACGCACGACCTCTGTCAGCTCCCAAAATCCGACTTGCAAGACTCATTCGTTCCTTATTTCGAAGCCTGCGAGATCAGGAGCACCCCATCACACCGAGTCCCTCCAGCAGCGATCACAGAAGCATAGACTGATCGTATCCGCCAGTCGGGGTCAGGAGGTGGGCGTTGGAGGGGTTGAAGACGGACATACAAGCCGGACAACCTGCAGTCTGCGAAGCACGCTTTGAATCTATCGCCCGTCCGTTCATCCGACACTACATGACGCCCTGAAGCCACACGCGGTTGCGTTAACCACGCAATTTTTTCTCAGCCCGAGGGTCGTCCTCAGTCCCCAGCAGTGTCCCGGATGGATCAGCAGCAGTCTGGTATTATCTCTCGCGATGAACTGTGGCGCCTACAGAATGAGATGAAGAGTTTGACGACCACCCAATCCGAACACTCCGAACGCTTGAGCCGTCTTGAGCGACGTCAGGAAGAAGACAACCGGAGCGGCAAATCGATTTGGGGAGGATCGTCCCCGTTTCCAGGATTGGGGGCTTCAACGCCATCCGCAGGTGAGTCAGCCTTTTCGCAGTTTTGATCCTCAAGGTCTGACACAACTCGCAGATACGAGCTACAATCCTGCTGCCGAGGCCTTTCGAAATTTCGATCAGGACCAGACCACAAACATGATGGGTAGCCTGCATCTCGACGCCGAGGAGGAACCGAAACGTGGCACATCTAGGGCAAACAGCGTTCGCTTTGACGAGAGTGCACTCGGGCACTTTGGCCATGCTTCGAGATCCTCCAGCGAGTTCTTTCCTCTTCGGTCAGGTAGTGCCTTTGGCTCGCACCCAGCAGCAATTGAGAGGACTGCGTCGCATCGATCCGATGGCAGGCAGAGCTCGACGCACTCGGCGAGGCTGAATAGTATGGGCTCCGAGACAAGGGCATCAGCGGCTGTCAGCGCCGTTGTGACCCCGGCCGGTCCACCTCCTGGACTCTTCATCCTGGGGCCTCTGCCCTCGATAATCCGATGCTGGCTCGACAACAACTACTCGAATGAAACGATGCTCTATGCGGCCGTGTGTACGGGTTCGTACAAGTCAACGCTTTCATATCGATTAGTGGAGCGCATTGGCCGGACCGAGGATATCAAAGAGCAAAATGGCGAACGTCGTCTCAAGATCCCGGTTTACTTGCCAGAAGGAACAATATCTGAGTCATCGACGCGATTGGTCAGCCCAGCCCCTTCATTGCCAACGGTGACCGTAGATTTCGTGGTTACCGATACCGCCAGTGACGGCATATCCATCGAAATATTGCTCGGCAGTGATGTGCTCCGCTTCAAGAATGCAGACGTGTTGCTTTCACAAGACAAGCTGTCACTCCTCGACGACGACCTGAATCGGGTTGTCGTTCCTCTTGTGCGACCTGAAAATGCCGAAGCTTTCAAATATTTGGTTACAAGGTCCTCGTTGGTCTCAAATGCGGAAGCAATATCAGGTCAGATCACCTCAGGGGCATCATCGGAACAAATGTTGCCGCCATCCCGGCTCGAAAACGGCGGCGATGGCATCTTCTCACCTGTAGCTACCTCGGGCAAGCGTCCGTCCATTATCGGTGAGGGTCGTCGGTCCATGTCTACGCGAGAGCTTGACGGCATCAGGACTGGCACGGCTGATACGGAGAGCTCAAGTGGCACCACTGCCGAGCCTGCTCCACGGCCTGATCCAACGACTTTGGGCTCGTGGCGCCGCGATACATCTGCGAGCAAAGAAAATCAGTCTACGACATCGTTCTCAACTGTGGCTTCCGCCCAAACGGGACGTGGTCTACGGGGCAAGAGCATGAAGGTGCTACGGCCCAGCCGATCCAGCACCTCGCGGTCAATCTCAGCTTTGCATAGCCCCGGACTCGCAGATTCGAACCCAAACACTCCGAGATGGCCAGACGCTACTGTGTCTCCGTCCTCGGGCGACGCTGAACTGGCAGCAGACTCACGTCAGGGTGGTACAACGAAGACTAGGGCAAATCCCATAGGAAGTGGAAGTGCTTTCAGCTGGATGAACCCGAGCAGTCAGAAGACTACAGCGCCTTGAAACCCACCAGCGTGGTTCAAGCGGGTTTAGAACATGAATAGAGCGGCGGCTGTTCAATCACGTATCCTCGTTGGGTTCGCCCTCAAATGAAATGAAATCATCGCTTAGCTTCAGTCTTGGATTCCTGAGCTGGATAGTAATCGTAGACTCCGTACCGGCCGTTCTTGCTTGTGACACGATCGCCAAAGTTGTAATGTCTGGTCTGGCAGCTTGGCCGCAAAGTCCTCAGCGGGGAGAATCAATCATTGTCGCAAACAAAGGGGGTCGAATCGGTCTGCCATCTAATGCTTAAGCCAATTTTGCGCGTCTAGATCTGCCCATGCGAATTTGCGAATATTTTCGTTGAAATCTCATCTATTCCCTTCCCGTATTGGTATTGACATATTGTACGAATCCGAGCGCGTCCTGCCGTTCTATCCGGCGTGTGGTTGCGTAGACCGTTTGACTCTAGCGCCGTGGTATGCAATGATATAACAACAAGAACTTGGCTCTTGAAATTAGAATGAGGTTTCGTTGACCAGCAAGCTTGAGAAACCGACCAGCCTAGAAACCGGGAGGATTGACCCTTTGGCTGACTCTCGTCCACTTTGGAAGTTCTGTTCCCATCAGTCAGTTTCGGTACGCTCAAGTGGGGTCGCCATTTCGCCGTCGAACATACTGTGAATGCCCTTTCTGTATCTCCTCTCCTTGCGGTCAAACATGGTGTATTTGTCCTTGGGCCTCATCTGCTCTTCTCGGGGCATGTTCTCCTTCCAATGCTCCACCGCCTTGGCCGTGACGCCTTGCCGTGCCAGTGCCGCGTCGACGGTCGCGACGACCTGGTCGACTGCCCTGAGTCTCTTTCTCTGTCGTGCCTTTCGAGGTGCGGACAGCCGCCACGGGATCTTCCTGAATGGAGGGTGAGCACTTCTGCCCACTGTGAGCGGCTGAGAGTTGGAACTTACCAGAGCAAGCCACCGGACAGCGGCGACGACGCCCTGAATGGTCCGAACATGGCGTGTGTCGTGGTGTGAGGAGCCGATGTCGATTGATCGATGCTACATCCGCGCAAGCATACAATTTCTCGAGGTTCGCAGTCACGGGCAAAACTTGTTCCGGATCTGCGCGCTGCCACTGGAACTGGCAATTGGCCGCACGATCGGCACAAGTCTGGGGAAACTCAGCGCTCCCATTGTCCGACAATGACCTCGGCAGTGACGCAAAAAGCGCTGCCAAACTCTTGCTGAAGCTCTGCCGAAGGTATTCGCTTCCAGCGAGGGCCCCTCGAATTGTATAATAATATACACCACCGCAGACCCTAGTATCATCTTCGGTCTTCCTCCATCCTACCTTCTTCCGTATCATCAGCGTGTTTCCCTGTCACAACTTGAAGCCCATCTCTGTACATATACCCCGACAGCTGATTGTTTGTATAATCAACATCCAAGTCCGAAACCTAGCACCATGGCGAACGCCGACAAGCAAAATGCCTACATCCTCGGCGTGGGCATGACCAAGTTCATCAAGCCCAGAGGTAAGGTCGACTACACAGAGCTCGGTTACGAAGCCGGTATCAAGGCCCTACTCGACGCCAAGATAAACTACGACGATATCGACCAGGGCGTTGCTTGCTACTGCTATGGCGACAGCACCTGCGGGCAGCGAGTATTCTACCAGTTCGGCATGACCAGTATCCCCATCTACAACGTGAACAACAACTGCTCCACCGGTTCAACGGGGCTCAACCTCGGCCGCAACCTCGTCCAGGGCGGCATGGCCGATGCCGTCCTTGTCGTTGGTTTCGAGAAGATGCAGGCCGGTTCTCTGAAGTCTTACTTCGAAGACCGCGCGAACCCAACTGGCACGACGGGCAAAATGATGGCGGAGACCCGAGGCTTCACCAACGCCCCTTCCGCAGCACAGTTCTTCGGTAACGCGGGGCGAGAATACATGGAGAAGTTCGGAGCCAAGCCTGAGGACTTTGGTGAAATCGCACGTGTCAACCACGAGCACAGCAAGCGCAACCCCTACAGTCAGTTCCAGGATGAATACACGCTTCAGCAGGTCATGGGATCTAAGACCATCCACGCCCCTCTTACCATGCTTCAGTGCTGTCCTACGTCCGACGGCGGTGCCGCTGCAGTCGTGGTCAACGAGAACTTCCTCAAGAAGCGTCCTGAGCTCAGATCACAGGCAATCCTCATTGCCGGCCAGGCCCTGCAAACGGACGCCCCGTCTCTGTTCGACCGCTCTTCCATCAACTTGATGGGCTACGAAATGAGCAAGCGTGCCGCCCAGCAGGCCTGTGAGCAGGCTGGCGTCAAGGCGAAGGACATCAAGCTTGTCGAACTTCACGACTGCTTTAGCGCCAACGAAATGATCACCATCGACGCACTTGGTCTCTGTGAGCACGGCAAAGCTCACGAGATGGTCCGCAACGGCGACATCACATACGGCGGCCGCGTCGTCATCAACCCATCTGGAGGCTTGATCTCCAAAGGGCATCCTCTGGGTGCTACTGGCATTGCGCAGTGTGCCGAAATGGTCTGGCAGCTTCGAGGCTGGGCGAACAACCGTCTCCAGCCGGGCGCGAACGTTGCTCTCACTCACAACCTGGGTCTGGGCGGCGCTGTTGTCTGCACGGTATACAAGCGAGCTGACGGCAAGGACGTCACGAAGGTTAGCGATGAGGAGGCTGGTAGACAGTGTGGTCTCGGCTACAACCCGGCCACTGTCGCGAAGGGCTTTACTGCCGAACAGGCTGCATCGGTACGAAGCAAGAAGGCTCGCAGCCAGTGGGCGCTGCAAGACACCGAGGAGAAGGTCGTCGCTAGATTTTGAGTTATCCGGTTACTCGTTGGAGACGACTGAAGCCATGTAGCGCGAGGAACCGCTCGGGCGTGCAACGTATCGATGTAGTTATTACCTGTCTCTAGTTTAAAAGCGATTACGAATGTAACGGTATTTCTGGACCAGGATTGCTTTACGCTTCCAGTAGATGTTTGTACTCAACAAGCCACGCCAAGAAGAACATCGTCAGCAGGATCGCCTGACTGACATTTCCAGCACGACAAGGACGAGCAGTACACGAACTACGCGGCCGAAGAGGCATGACGATACAGTCTCCTCCTTGGAAATTGAGCTGCAGCTTACAGACACAGCTCGCGCAAAGTGAGCATCGGGTTGTCAGAACTGGCGTCCAGTACGAACGGACCAGCTGCCCCCACGCGAGACGAGCGTGGTGAAGTGCCAAAGTGTTTTGGATGCTTCGAAGGACCAGTGTTATGCCGTCATTACAGCCACGCCTTTTCTGCTTCCGTGACCATCCCGGTCCTGCGACTCCACCTGCAGGCTTGTCCGAGCCAATTGCGACCAGCCTCCTAATCACCACGAGATGCGAAAAAGCCTCCAACATGTTCAACAGCTTCCCGCTGACTTAGCGACGTACTTGTCCTTAACGCCCCGTCGCACCCCTTGATTCACCTTCTCTTCTGGCCGCTGAACGACAATGGCGGCCAGATCGAGCCGCTTCATACGGCCACTGCTGTACGCGACGGGAGCTACAGCTGTAGGAGGTGGAGCTCTTTACTACATATACAGACCGCGAAACATTCCCGGCTCCGAAGCACCCGTCGTTCCGCTGAGATTCGCCGCTGACGGGAGCATCGCGCCGCCTCAGTTCCCGGGGGTCAGGTCGAGAGAAGAACAGCTCGCCGATCTCAAGTCGCATAGTCCAGACGTTTCGAGTACGGCGACTGCGGCAGCAAAGAACCTCCTGACCGGATTTTCCGCAAATTCACCACCCTCGGGCCAAGCTGCCGAAGATGCTCCCGAGTATGATCTGCTCATCATCGGCGGAGGAGCGACTGGAGCCGGAGTGGCGCTGGACGCCGTGACTCGAGGGTTGAAAGTTGCCATGGTCGAGCGAGACGACTTTGCATCGGGAACGAGCAGTAAAAGCACGAAGCTCGTGCATGGCGGTGTCAGATATCTGGAGAAGGCCGTCTGGGAATTGGACTACAACCAGTACGCCCTGGTCAAGGAAGCCTTGCGTGAACGCAAATATTTCCTCGACACTGCACCCCATCTCTCGTCGTGGCTGCCCATTATGCTTCCCGTCAACAAGTGGTGGCAGATCCCTTACTTCTGGGCCGGGACAAAAGCGTACGACTTCTTGGCTGGCAGCGAGGGTATCGAGTCAAGCTACTTCCTCACCCGTTCAAAGGCGCTGGACACATTTCCCATGCTGAAAAAGGATGATGTGGTTGGAGCTCTGGTATACTACGATGGAGCCCATAACGACTCACGGATGAACGTTTCGCTCGCCATGACCGCTGCACTTTACGGAGCGACCGTTGTGAACCACATGGAGGTTACCGGTCTACAGAAAGATGCGAATGGTAAGCTCTGCGGCGCGCGTGTCAAAGATCTGGTCGACGAAAAGAACGGTGGACCTGGCACCGAGTTTACCATCCGAGCCAAAGGAATTATCAACGCCACTGGTCCGTTCACTGACGGTGTCCGCAAGCTCGATGACAGTTCTGTAAAGGAGATTGTGGCACCCTCGTCTGGCGTTCACGTTATTCTCCCCGGTTACTACTCACCTAGCAAGATGGGCTTGATCGACCCGAAGACGTCTGACGGACGTGTCATCTTCTTCCTCCCTTGGCAAGGCAACACCATCGCTGGAACCACAGATGCTCCGACTGAAGTCCGACAAAACCCAATTGCCGGGGAGGAGGAAATTGATTGGATCTTGAAGGAGATTCGAGGATACCTAGCTCCCGAGATTAACGTCCGTCGAGGCGATGTACTGGCAGCTTGGTCTGGTATCCGACCTCTCGTCCGTGACCCCCATGCTAAGAACACGGAATCGCTCGTTCGGAACCACCTGATCACTACGTCAGACTCGGGTCTTCTCACCATTGCTGGCGGTAAATGGACCACCTACCGGCAGATGGCCGAAGAGACCGTCGACAAGGCGATAGACATGTTCAGGCTCCAAACCCCTGGCCTTGCCAGTGCACCTCGCGTCTCTGGCACGGAAATGATAGACGACGCAGCTGATCTAGACGGCTCCTGCCAAACACACAAAGTCCGCGTCGTCGGTGCTCACGGCTACTCGAAAACCCTGTTCATCAACCTGATCCAACACTTTGGCATCGAAACACCGGTGGCCAAGCACTTGGTCGAAAACTACGGCGATCGCGCCTGGACTGTCGCAGCGCTGTGCGGCTTGACCCACGAACGATTCCCGGCGCGCGGCCACAAGATCAACCAGCTCTACCCGTTTGTCGACGGCGAGGTTCGCTATGCCGTCAGGCACGAATACGCGCAGACTGCAGCCGACGTGCTCGCAAGGAGAACCCGATTGGCGTTTCTCAACGCCCAAGCTGCCCTCGAGGCTTTACCTCGGGTCATTGACCTGATGGGGGCGGAACTGAACTGGAGCAAACAGCGAAAGGAGAGGGAGTGGACGGACACGGTGCAGTTCCTTGCGAGTATGGGTCTGCCGAGGAGCAAGCTTTCGGTCAGCAGAGCGGATGTCGAGAGTGGCAAGCACAAGGAGTTTGACTCGCACGAGAGGAAACTTTACTCGCGGTACGAGGGACCGGCGGATACCCTGGAGAGCGATTCGAAGATACCCGACGGTCACAACCCGACAGTTGGGAGGGATTCACCGGCCAATAGATAGGAAGCTACATTGCATGATCTCGAAATCAATTCTTCTTGGATGTAAGCTGCATAGTGTCCCGAATCAATTTGTGGCATGGAAGCCAAGCATCGAATCTCGTGCTGAAAGTACACTAGCGACGACTTTGATCTCGTCAATCATGTGTCATAGTCTGAAGTTTGATAGTGTTGTACTTTGATTGCATATTCCGAAAGGACCCAAGTCAATCTTCCTAATCCTCATTAATCATAACATGCTAGAAGTAAACCTCTCGCGAGGGACTTCGCCCAAAAGAAAAAAGAAATAAGAGAAAGTGTCGTAATACACAATTCATACACTCGTCACACCCTGCATGCTCGCAGCTCATCTACCACCGATTGTTGCTGTGGTGGCTGTGATGGCTGTGGTGACTCCCGTGGCTCGACCCACCACCCCACTGACTCCCCGACGAGCTACCCCCAAAGAATCCCCCGAGCCCACCACTACCGCTCTGCCCATGCGGCTTATTCTTCCAATCGCTCGCCTTGTCGCCGAGGAAGTTGCCGGCTATCGCACCGCCAATGGCGCCCAGGATCCCGTGCCCCTTCTGGTGGCCCGCAAACCCGCCCGCGGCGGCGCCGAGCAGCGCACCGCCGAGACCGCGCTCACCTTCCGGCGCGTTCGGGTCGACGGGTCCGCCGGGCTGGGCGTGTGCTCCGGGAGGCGCATTCGGGTCGTAACCTCCCTGTTGTTGTTCGTGTTGTTGTTGTTGTTGTTGTTGTTGTTGTTGCGGTGCGGGCGAGCCGTAGCCCGGTGGGGCGGGGGAGTGTCCGCGCTGCACGCCGTCGTTGTAGTAGCCGGTTTGGCCTTGCGGGTTGGAGGCGCCGTATTGGCCGTGTTGGCCGCCTTCGTAGCCGTGCTGAAAGCCGCCGGTCTGGACATGTTTCGTTAGTATGGAATTGGGTGATGGCGCTGCGCGTTGCATATCTATGTGTTCTTACCTGTGGTGGTCCGAAGTTTCCTGGAGAGCCGCCGTAGCCTTGCTGGGGTGCGCCGCCGGCGTAGCCTTGTTCTTGCGGGTAGCCTCCTTGTTGATGCTGTTGCTGTCCGCCGTACGACTGGTTGTAGGGGTCTTGCTGGTAGCCGCCTTGCGGGGCGCCGCCGTAGTGCTGTTGCTGACCTTGCTGGCCGTAGCCGGGGGCGTAAGGATCAGACATGGTGTGTGAGAGTATGTGGAGATGGATCGAATGTGATGTAGCGGAGAAAGGGTCTCAGGGAGGATTGATGTAGATGAAGAGGTGTGGGCAGAGTGTCTGCAAAGTGAGGTGTATTGTATGCGAGCTGTACGGCCTGCGAGTGGGCTGTGCCTACGCCCAGGTGAGACTCGGAGTCCGGTCAGAGGCGATGATGACGTGCAGTCGAGTCGGTCTTGGCAGGTTCAGCGTCTACTTACCTACATTCTAGATGTATTTTTACTACACTGAAAAGCCTTGTGCATTCGGCTGTGTGCTGATGCCTGATCTGTGAGCCAATGATATCTACAGCGGTATCGGGTGCTACCCGGAACTCGTGGACTACTACTGACTCGCTGCACGGCGCATCCTTGGTTGGGTGGCTGTCGCAAGGCTGAACAGCCAGGAGCCCGAGGAAACTGGCTTCTTGCAAACAGCCTCAAACTCTATCTGTCACAAATGCACGTAACACGAAACAGTTGACACGTTCACCTCCGTACATGTCCAGCTGGGACATTGCACTTCGAGACTGGCGATGACTTCCAAGTATGGCTGTCCCTTGTGTGGGTTTGCTATCCTGAGCATAGGCTCATGTGAGTGGTTGCGTGAATATCGAGCAGGTGAGCCAAGTCGTTCTTTATCCATGTTCGTGCTTATGCGGCTAGTCTATCGCGACGGCGCGGATAGCTCAGTTACTGGGGTTGGATGCTTTGACGACACTCTGCCGCGGATGGTGCCCGTGAAACCGTCGCTACGGTGGAATACTCGATCCGACTCAGACCGCATGCTGGAGATCCCAGTAATGCGGCAGCCGGCCGTCGACGGCATTCATGGATTTATTTTCCATGAAGCATGTTGGAGCCTTTTACAGAAGGCCAGCGAGCCTGCAGGCCTGTCAATAGATCGACTGATTTCCGTTTGCGAGTCACTTCCATTTCCGCTATGGTCCAATGGAGTGAGCTGGGGCCACGACTATGAAGGCCTTCTCAACCTTGATACTGATGGTGCATATCCGTGGTTGGAGCGCTTCTCCTACACTTCAATCGAAGCTATTCGCGACATGGGGGCCATGGACAATCCATCTGATGAATCTGACTTCCGTACCATCTTATCAACACCAACGTCGTCCCGTCCAAAAGCGTCGTGGCGTCCGGCTGAGTATGCCGACTGCTTCTCTCGTCTTCCCTGGGAGCTGCTCGAGATGATCATTGTGCATTTGCCCACGAACGAGGCCTTGAAGCTGCGACTGGTTTCTCGGTCCTTCCTGCCTCTGTACCACAGCTTTGCCTTTTGGTCGTCAAGGTTCGACCCCGACGGCGAGAGGGGCTTTTTGTTTGAGCTGGGAAAGGTGGCAACGGCGAAGGACGTCGGCGAGCTTCTGCATATTTATCGATTGTCCAGACGCTCCATTGTAACACCAGGTCTCGTGAACCGAAAACGCGTATGGCGCTTGGCTCGAAGGCTTGCCTTGCTTACCGCACCATCCGTCGTCAGAAATGTCCCAAGTCAACGGAAATGTAGGTCTGGTTCCAAAGGCCGAACTAGCATTGCTGGGAAAGAGCAATCATCAATAGCATTGGACGAGTGGAAAGCGTTCGAAGAAGGATGTCGCCCGGTTATGACAATTGAAATTGAGGTTACTTCCAGGACCGTCACGCTTGGCATTGCCCTAGCCGATATGGGCCTTTGGGGCTATGTCACGGGCATCAGGATCATTGATCAAGATGGCCACGAGCAAGTCGCGGGTTACACCCTGAACAAGAAAGAAGCAAAATGCGATGTTACGGCATCACACGGTTTTCGGGTGGCGATGGGGCCAGGTGGATTAAGGGCACTACAAGTCGTTGGCCAAGAGCAACAATCCTCGAATTGGATGGGACGCATTGAAGGAGTGCCACGGTCCGATCGTCTTGTGATTGAAGCACCAGTGGGAAAGATCAGAGTCACGCTTGACGTACGTTGAGCGAACCATCCCTGCAAATCACGCATACTAATGAGTTCGCAGAACTATAAAATAACGGCTCTCGCAGTGTTCCAGCGAGACCAGATTCGCGCCACTTACCCGCACAGGATTGGCTTACGATATACAGCAATCTGGTATCCTGACTTAACACCAGAGGGGTTATTGCTCAACGAAAACTCGTTCACTGGCCACGACTCTCTGGCTGGCTACCGGCCTTTATCCTGGATTCATTTCGGAGGCCCAGCAGGCAAGAACTTAGCTCACGTTCGAGGTATCTTGGCCCAATCCTCACACAGTATTCATAGCCTGCAAATTGCCTACGATGGAGCCCACGAGAGGCATTGCTCTTCAAAGCTCGGCTGCTGCAAGGATGACGCATTATCGAGCGGCCCAATCTTCCCTATTGATGGTGCTGGAGGTGAACAGATCGATTCTCTCTGCATCGGTCTCCGTCACTACAATGACTCTGATGCCTCTGACTCCTTCCAGCGCCAAGTTTTGGAGTATGTTGCGGTAAGGTTACCACGCTTTGGCATGGCACGTTCTATCCCGTGATGCTGATGCAAAGCTGATCAGATTACAACCAATCGAGGAAGAACGATATCAATAGGCAAGCAAGCAGATGACTTGAAGATCCAAGCCCTCAGCACCGCCCAAGGCACAACGATTACTGGCTTCTACGGACATTGGGTACGTTTCCCTATGTTTGTTGTTTCGCATTAAATAACGTGAGCAGGATGCTACCTATGGTTTAACTAGTCTAGGCGTGATTTCTGAGCAGGTAATCAACACACCAAGTCTAAGAGTTAATAAGCAAGGTTATTCGAAGTAAGAGTGAGATAAACCGTATCACGACGGCCGGTATAGTAAGAATTACGGTACCGGTCTAGGTAGGGAAGATTACAAATATAATTACGTAGTTGCTACAAAACAAATAAAATAGAAAACGCCTCAGTTAGTACGCTAAGCTAGAGTCTACTTAAAAAGGGCAAGGCCTGCGATTACCACGATAGAGTCGTAAGTGTAATAGTAATAGTAACAGAGGGGCGATGACGGAATCGTTCGGCCGTGACTCAGCCACCCTTGGTGGCCATTCCTTGACTAGATAATGTGGCTGAGCACTCACTACGCTTCTCCTAAGCTTCGCGGCCACTTCCGAGCCTCCTTCAGTCCAGCACCGTGCGAGGCTGCATCGGCTCTGCGAGCGGACCATTACACTGCCACCACTTCGCCTCTCAGGTTTGACAGGCAACGTCTTCGAGAATGATCTCTATTATGCACGCTGGCGGACGAGAGTCCTCGCCGAGGTACCCATTTTCGTGCGCAATCACCCCTCCACATGCATACAACAGGGTTCGAAACGTTTTTGCATGATCTTGAAACGGCGATAACCTGTCATTGGTCATTGTATGTGTTGTGAGTGAGTTCATTACTTGCTCGGGGCAAACATCTTCGTGCATAAAACCTTCTGTCCCGTTCGTATTTCTTTATCGGCAGAGATCTGAGCTTCGACGACTGGTAGCTGCGTCGCCGGATCTCGTAGCTCCTCAAGCGTTGCTTCTGCACCTTTCAATGGGCGCGGCCGCCCTCCGTTCGATTCCAAGTTTCCCAAGCTTCCCCAACTCGGATGCGTGGTGCTTCGAGCACTCCAACAGTTGCGGGTCGCTCTGTTATCCGGTTCATTTGAGCTGAGGATTCTAACCTTCTTTCCTTTGTTCAAGCTCCTCTGGAAGTTAGCTGCAGCGGCTTCTACATTTGCGGATGGACTCGATCGAACCGGGCTCCGCTTACGGACACAAAACAACCGCCTGTTCATTGGCATGTGGCCGACGGAGGCCTTCGGGAGGAAAGCACTTGAATTCCACACTCCCTACCATCTCTAAAGCTCGACCCTGAAGAACCCAGAGAGGCACCAACCTGTCACGATTTTTCACTTAGTGCATTCACCAGCAACACTGCATGGTTAGCGTCCGAAAATCCCCATTGTCCCGTCTGTCACCGCTGCTGCCTCCTGTGAAGCGCCTTTCTATGCCGGCAGCTAGTACTGACCGTCAACTCGAACAAGATCCTTTACTCCCCTGTCCACCTGGTTATGCGATAGGAGCTGCTTCGGCACTTGGTGAAAGCAGTCGAAAGACATTCGAGCTTCACAGAAGCATCCCGACGGCCTTGCTTCTAACATACTCATTCGGGCAGCTTGGAAACACAGCACATCATTACCCTATCTGCAGACGAAGCATCTCCCTCCCCACCTTGCCTTGTAACCACACTAGCAGATGAGGTCCAGCTCCATGCCAGCTCGTGTATCCGCTACCACTGATGCATCCTCGATCTTCAACGAGAACGCCAATGGTCGCCATATCAAGTCGTTACCGCAATCGGGCCTCGATCTAATCACCTTGCCGCAGAGCACATCAATGCCAACATCAACAACGCACTCAGAGGTCCGCAGCCCTGCCCTTGATTGGTCCGAATAGGCAGCGATATACTTTCGGGTGCTACCCAGATTCGGACTCGAGCCCAGATTCCTTCGAAGGATCCAAGCCAGCATCATTGTCAACGCGGAAATTTGGGACACAAAATCTGACAACATGCTCGCCGTCGATCTCTCTCGTCCTTGGTTCAATGCACCATCTCCACGGTGACTAATTTGGCTGCTGCCATATTGCTCCGTGGAAAGGGCCGAATGCCATACCAGCTTGTGCCCGCATCAACTTGTCCCTCGCTTCGTCGAGACCCTCCTTTTCCCTTGCCAACTGCTCCTGGATTTCCCTCAAATGATCTAGCTGCATGTTCAGCCTGTATTCACGCCTTATGGCCTCGCATTCTTGTGCCTCTCTCTTCAGATCCTCTTCCTCTCCTGATTGCCCGATTGCCCGAAGCCCAGGGTGAGCAAGACCGTAAGGTGCAACTGGCAAAGGGCCCGGGATGTACGGAAGTCCCGCAATTTGATTCACCACCGGTCGTTGGACCTGATTGATCACCAGGTTGGGGTTGGTCGTCCAAGGTGGCGCGTTTTGCAATGCGTTCGCCATCGCCTGATATTGGGTATCCTTCTGACCGGCTGCGGAGTCCTGTTCCTTCTTCTTTTCCTTCTTCTCCCTCTCTTCCATCAGTTCCGCTTCGATCTGATCAGCATCTTCAAGCAAAGTACATCCCTTGACACGCAATTGAATCCATCGGTTCTTGTATTGTTCGCCTTTTCTCAGAAGATCAAGGTTATTGGGCATTTTCTTGTCGTCCGTGGGCGCCTTGAGAAAAGCCTTGGCCCATGTGCGAAGGTCTCTGTCAGGTGGCAAAGAGTTTGTTCGCGAAGAGCTGGGCACGCCACCCTTGTCGCCCTTCTTTTCCTTTCCAGCGCCTTCAGATGGGTCCTCTTTGGCCCCCAGCGTTGTTGCTCCGTGATAGAGCATTTCCAGAAGCAATATGGGATCTTCCACACAGTGTCTGCGGCACGAATTCTCCAATTGATTTAACGCCAGAGCGCGCATCTTCGGCAGGTTCAGAAGCAGCGCCGCCCGATAAGCCCGAAGCTGTGTCAGGAAATAAGGAGTCTCGGTTGGTATGACAGGCGAAATTTTCGGAGGCGGGACGGTCCCCAGCCCTGCTGAAGCTGGTGGAGGGCTTGGATCCCAACCTCCGCCAGTCAAATAGTCGAAAACGACACGAAAGGACTTGTCATCCGTGGTACTCTCATCAAGCTCCAGCTTCGATGGTGTTGTCTCGGGACACTTCTTTTTGGCAATTGGATAAGCTCGGTCTTTGTAGCGAACCTCGATGTAGTCCGGCGAATCCTTCTCATATTCGATCCTCAGGACTGGCTTTTTGGTGCCGGGCTTGTCATGGAGCCAATGAGCTATCGGGCTTGTACATGTCAGTCTCGTCTCATGTCGAATCGCTGGGTTTCAGATGCTGCACTTACAGAAGACGTCCATTCGAATCTTTGGCACATCCCTTTTCTAACTTCAGCTTGGGTGCCTCCGTTGCGGCTGACAATTGTTGAAGCGCCACTTTGCATTCTGCTGCTAACCTTCCGCAATCTTCTTCGCTGCATCTGCTTCGCACTGGGAGGATCCGCTCGCCTTCTTTGCCAGGCCGCATCATGCTTGTAGGAGCTTGGGCGGGCACCATAGAAGTGCAGCCGATGGTGGCCGGGTAGTCATCATTCACCTTCAGAGCCTCTACTAGTGCACACATGAGTGCAGAGAATGGCGGGTCGTGCACAAGGGGGTGCCTGTAAGCTGGATCACCATCCGACTTTGGCTCACAGCTTTGCAGCAGGAAAGCATGTGCCATCTGGTGGACCAGAACCTCCAAAATCAACACCAGATCCCCATCGTGGCAGAGCTGCATAGCGAGGGTGATGCAGATGCGATCACCGCTCTTGGAAGGTCTTTTCGTGACCCCAAGCAAGCTATCCAGCTTGTTGGTCCACTTGAGATATACATTCCCGCGAAGCACGCCGCCAAAAAGATAAGCATCAATTTCGTTGAAGAGCGCGAAAGGTAGGTCTCTCGGGGTTGTCGCGGCAACGGAGTATTTGAAGTCCTCCTTCTTGAGCTCTGAGGCCTTTTTGGTCGACTCCAGGACTACCTTAATGGCTTCGTGGACCGTCAGTGCATGAGGCTTACGAGCCGGCTTGAGATCTTTGCTCTTGAGGATTGTCAGATCGTTGTTATCAGGCGGTACAGTATGAGCTCTCAACGTGAGCCAGAGTTGAAGAACCTCGCTCGTTTCAGGGTCTGCATTAGCGTACTGAAGTTCGATGCCGTAGCTCCGTTCCGCTGAGCCAACATGGGGCAACCAACTGATCGGATTCACCGGAATGCGAGTGGTCAGAGATCCTGGTGGCGGTCGCCGGGTCAGTTGTTGCGTTGGAGGTTGGAACGGTGCCAGAGCGTCTTTATCGCCACCTCCACGAGGCAAGAATGACCCAACTGGTCTTCCCAGAACATTTCGCCTGATGATTTGACGGACAGGCGCCGGAAAACCTGACTGCCATTGCCTGTATGGGCCCAAAGCCTCAGTGATTTCAGATGGCACACGTGGGCCAGCAAATTGAGCAGCCGGTGTGGGATAAGGGGGTATGTGTGGAGGTCCTTTCATGGAGATGGGTGGCGAAGGAGTTGGAGATCGATGACTACTGCACTGGGGTTCAGAAGAGTACACCCAAAATTCTGCGACGAACAAGATGCGGACACTCTGGAGGCATAACCGACCGAGAGAGCACACTGACTTTTATCCATGTCGGATCAGCAATGTTTGTTTGCTCCGTGGAGCACAAACAGCGGCTAGCCACTGAATCCCACCCACGCCTCCAGATCGTGTGGAAGATTGCATTGTCCTGTGACGGGATGTGGCGCCAATTGTACCCCTTTGGGCTTCTCACGCTGTATAGCGACAAACGAAGAGGGCAGCACAAAATCGTGGTCGGTCTTCCTCGAGTGGCGGTCTTGTGGGTTCGGCTAAGTTTCTTGCTGGCATTGTGCCACCATCAGGTGCGCGGGCTCTGCCGTCTACTTTTCGATAGGATATGCCATTGGGCTCCTGAGCCGTGGAATGGGCCGGATGATGGAAATGGACAATCATGTATTACTTGACCACCTCAACGGAGCCAATGGTGGTCCAATGAACAATGAGATTGAAACATCCAACCAGCGTTCCAGGCTTCAGCTCCGGTAGATTCAAATCGGAACAAGAGGAGAGAACGATACGTGCTTGCTGCGGAAGGAACCTTGCGAAACCGGAAAGGTGCACATGTTCATGACGGGATGCCACAGCACGCATACTTCAAGCAGCGCCATCTGGACAAGCGGCAGGATTCGTGACACGGCTCTGCGTCTGCCAAATTGATGTCCAAAGGAATGGAAACGGCAGATTTATTTGAACGGCTGCACTGCAACTCTCCCTGGGGCAAAACCGCCAAAATTCATGTCTCGACCAAGCCAATTCAGCCAAACGAGATCCATCATCCAAGTCCGGGGCCGCTTGAGGAATGGGGCCCACCCTGTGTTGTCGTGCGGAACAACCACTTTCTCACAGTTCGCTTCATTGGCCTGAGGTGAGCAACTAGCAGCCGATCTATAATAAGGCATATTTTGAAGAGTAATCCGTGTCGTACCTACCAACCCAACACGCCCAAAAGCTGTGCCTGAGTTGACAAACAAGGAAAGACATCTCCGTTTCTTGCACGACCAGCTCAGTCTTTGAAAATGATGAAAAGTTATGTTAGGTCTCAGCTTGCAATGGCACTTTGTGTAGTCATCTTCAATAAGAATTTCGGAAAAATCTATTCACATACGCAATATTTGTAGTCGTCGAAGAATAGTTTTGTGGAAACAAGCTCGCTCAAAAGCACCCAACGCCTTGCTTATAATGCAAATGTCCGCATCATCGCTTCTTGTGCCACTTGATCGAAACCAAGCTGTCCTCATACCAGCTGGTGAGAAGACAAAACTTTACTAGAGAATCATGGCGGCCAAGCCGGCGACACCGGCCATCGCACCCGCGACTCCCACAGCAGGTGTGACCATTGCGCCAGCGGCATTTCCGCTTTTGCTGGCCGGGCTCACCGCCCGCGACGCCGTGGCCGCCCAAGAAGAGCACGACGGATTGGCATTGCAGCTCGAGATACCCTGGTTAAGAAGCGAGGTATACTCGGTCGGGACAGCCGCAAACGCGGTCGATGCTTGTGAAAGGAGAGCAGCACCGCCAGAAGTGATGGCGCCGGCGAGCGACGATGCCGCCGGGGCAAGCACGGATGAGGCTTGCCCCGCGGCAACGGAAGCTGAGGCTACGCCCTGAGAGCCGGCGGCAGCGACCGTGTTGATTGCAGCATTGACGCCAGAGCTGACGGCACCAAAGACGTCAGGAAGGTCGGGGTTCGCGTTGGGAGCCGCGGCGGCAATGGTGGAGGTGAGAAGGATGAGGGTGGATGTCGTGAGCTGCATTCTGAATGTGTGTTGGGTTGGGATGGGTGTGAGATGGAGGTAGTGAATTTCAATGCCGAGTCAATTGACACAAGTCTTATAGTTGATGCAATGTATGAAAGTACTGAAACAGATGCTGGGTATATTGCTTGACAGATGAGACGAGATGCAATGATGCTTCGAAGCAGGAAAACAAAGGAGCAAGAGACAGAATATTATATGGTCGTATGCTGGCCTATGGAGGCTGGCTCAGGCGACACTCTTATTATTAGTATTACTAGGCTCAGCTGAAAGGGCATGGGGGCTGACTCTCAGACCGAGTGTGATGAGTACCGTCCTCGAGATCGAGGCTGGGTTGGTGGCAAGGTGACATGGACCTGCGAGTCTGCCGATGAGCTGAACAACATGAGGCGACTCCGACTTCTCGAAACTCAATTACGCTGCCAAAAATAAAGCAGGCGAAGTCAGAGAAAGCTTAGCTGGGGAGGCTGACGCTCCAGCCGCGCGTGAGCCGCGACTTCGAAGCCCACCTTGCCAATCTTGGCCGAAGGCCTGTTCGGACTACAACTGCTCCTTTGCTCAAGTGCTGGATGCTGTGGCTCGATTGTCTGTTTGCTTACTGATGGGGTCTCATCCGCTCGCTTGTTTGGCAATCATGTGTGCGTCGGCCTGGGATGTGAAGTGCGGCTGCGTCACACGCGACCATGCAGGCCTAGCACTGTGACCCTCGGCCGATGGCTGCTGTACATTCACGGTGTACCGGTTTCGAGGTCGCAAAGGCACGACTCCGCTGCTGAGTTGGCAAGATTCGAGGCATCAACGTGTCGAGCTGGTCGCTTAGTTGGCCACAACGATGCTGCGTGCGATGCCCCTGTGCTTCCCTTACTGAATCACGACTCCAGGTCTACACCCGTGGTCATTGGGCTGACGGGCCCTGAACCGATCGCAGCTTCCCAGCCTGCTGTGGAATTCCATGAGCCTTCATCTAAAACGATTCGATCACGGGCGCCGCTTCGGGTTCGTGAAACATGTCTTGGGCAAAGGTTCTCGAAACGGCCGTTAGCAAGCCGGCCGATATCTTACACGATCGACTCCCAAGCTTCATTGTGCGAGTCAGGCCAGGTGTGCCCGTGGAAAATGAGCTCGATCAGCTGTGAGTTGGCCGGCCACCGTCGTATGGATGCCAACGCGGTCATGAACTCAACCTTAGGGTCGGCGGAGTTTCGAACAATGATCTAGGCCTGTCTGGAACTCGTTATGGTCGTAACTAGCGTTTCAAGATTGTCCCAACCTCGGTCTTCAGAGCCGGTCTTTGTGCATGTGGCAAGCAAAGAAGTACGGGCTTGAACAGACATACCCTGGAATGACAGACAATTCAGAACACGGTGGAGGTGGAACCGCAAACAATACATTGCGCGATACCAATTCAGTGACATTACCGGCTTCTCAATCCGAGTCACCTCTGCTGGTCAAAATGCAAGACTTTCACACGTGCCTGCTACGTGAGATTTTGCTCCGTCAATGCTGCAATGCATTCAAAAGTTCAAGGTGCTTGGGATCAATACCATGTGGGCATAGTCACCGACGTTTCCTCCTCTTCTATGTGCAAATCGCTCCTCAAAACCGTTCCCTCTTCTCGTCTGGTTCATAATCGTTTGTCGATCCGTGATTATCCCCTTTTCATGCACCCTCGGCTCCTGACTCCTTGGAGAAAATTGCTTCGTTCTCTTGCTGGGCCTTGATGAAGGCCTCCTTAAAAAGATTTGCGTCTGGGTATGTTAGCAAGATACATGCATGAAAATGACAAAGAGCGTGCTTACTCTCGGAGTTGGCGAAGCGGATAGCGAGCGTGACGGGCTCGGGCTCGCCCTCGCTGACATCGGCGGCGGCATTCCAGACCCACGAGCGGTCGGAACCAACGTTGGGAGATAGCTTCATGTCCGGAACGACGTAGTGGTTGGCGCAGACCTTCAGTGTCTTGTCACGGCGCATCACAAGACGTGTCTTGCCGTTATCCTTGTGCTTCAAGAGACGCACATCACCAGTACCACGCTCCTTCCACTCTTTGCTCTCGCGATCGAAGCGGAATAGCTTGGCTCGCATTTTGAAGGTGGCCTCCTCGTGTTCCTCGTTCGTCTTGGTCTCGACCTTCTCCGTCAGGTGGACAACCGGGGTGAATTCGACATCAACCTCCTTCTCAGGATCCTGCCTTGGTTAGCTCATGCCCAGAAATTCGTAATAACCAACTGTGTCAAGGCGGACCAACCTCGTCGTCGTCGTCGGCTTTCTTGGCCTTGCTGCTGCCACTGGGCTCATCTGCATCCCCCTCGTCTGCCTTCTTCTCCTTCTTCGCTCCGCCACCGAACATGCCGAAGACATTGCTGGTCAAGTTGACGGCGGCCGTGCCCGCTGCGCTGGCTGCCTCCGAAGCCTGGGTGGCGACAGAGTCGGCGGCCTCCTTCGCGGTGTCGACAGCGGTGTGTTCCTTGGCCTCTTCTAGCTTCTCATCACCAACTGGGTTCGTGGCGAGCTTGGTCTCATCCTGAGCAAGCTCAAGTCCAGTGGCGGCCTCTTGCTGCTCGGCGGGGTTCACCTTGGTGTCTGTGTTCTCCGACATGGTTGCGGCGTGTTCTTGCAGACGATCACTTGTTTGTAGTAGTGAGCGCTGACCCTACTCGCGATGAGTAGTAAGCAAAAAAAGTCGTTGGACGTACTCGTGGCACTGGGATGGGTGCCAGGGGCAAGCAATTCTATGGTGGGGTTTGTTTTGTACCGGCCTTAAGAGTGTCGGTGCGGCAGCCGAAACTTTATCTACGAGCAGACAGCTCCCTCGAGCCTATTAGGCGCCTTCAGGCTGCACTGATGTTTCCCTCGACTCAGCTTCAACCATGTCAATCTTTGGGAAGCGGCAGTCACTGTATGATGAGCAATTTCACTTCTTTTCACAAGTGGGGCTCACGGACCCGGTCGTGAATTTGCCTGATCAGCCATGATCGAGGGCTTTTGTTCAATTCGCAGGCTCTCTAGCCGAATTAGCACCTTTCATTCAACTCTAAGCCCAACCAGTCGCACACTGACGAAATCACAGCTGCATCTAGCAGCATCATGAGCTTCACACTACTGCATCCCGAAGATTTTAAGATTCAAAGACTTTCATAGCCGGAGTATCTTACATTCATCGTGATGCGGCCGTCAGAACATTTTCGCCTCCCCTGTCTACCTAGTAAGCCCAAAAACACCTCTGTAAATGCATGAAAGCTCGTCACTCCGATGTGATGCAAATGAGCAAATGGGCCACCTCTTGCCCTTTAGACACGCCGGTCAGATGAGGCATGTAAGCGCTCGCGCTGTTTCTCTTCAGCCTGGACGCCCACATTCCAACGCCAACGCCCAGAAATCCCGCACTATAGCCAGCCACCAGCCACATCAACCCATTCAGGTATGCAGCTACCGAGTTTGCCCTCCACGTCTTCGATGTCCGTATCACATTTGCACCGACAGCCAACTCCATTCTCTTGTTCGGCGTCCCAGTTCTCCCAATAATCATCTTCCGCTTGACGCGCTTTGGGATCCAATGTGGTCTTCTCGAGATAAGGGGGACGTGGAAGCTGTCTGGTCGGGGCGTTTGCCGGGCAGTGTTGAATTGTGGTGTGGCGATACCCAAAGTCTCTGAAGTAATGAATGTCCTTAGTTGCGAGCAAGGCTCCGGCGGCAAGTGAGTGTATCGGAGCATCACCCCACTATTGTCAATAGTTAGCACAAGATCATCACCATCGCTTCATGGACGAGAACTCACCCGTTCCATCCAGAAGCCTCCGCTTCTGTCCATCATATCAAAGAATTCCTCATACTCCTTGCTGCGAAACCAGTCCAGACGAGCGATCTCGAAGTTACTCCAAAAGTGGCACATGTTATAGATCTCTCCTTCCATGGCTTCAGGGTCAATCTCATCGATGTGGCTTCTGCCAGGCTCTGTGTTGAGGATCTCATGGGGAAGTGCGGCAGTCTTCTTCTTGGCAGCAGACTTCTTTTTGTTCGCCTCATCTCCCTCGCGCTTCGGCTCTATGAACATGTCCCAGAGTCCCTTGTTCTTGAGGTTCTTGATCCTCTTGTAGGCCGACGCATAGCGGAAAATGTTCGGCACCGTTTCGCGAAGCTCTTTCACGGCGATGGTGAAGCCATAGGTCTTATTGTTCTTGATCATCTCCAGAAATGGATCGTAGGTCATGTCGCAGAAGTATTTGATATCTGGCTCAACGCGCCAGTACCATTCGTATTCCGCCAGCAGCTCGTGTTTGTAGAAGAAACCGGAATAGAAACGGCACATGTGATGGTAGGATTCCATGCCGCCGTACATGATCGCGGCATCACCCTGCTTGCGTACGCCTTCACGCGCGACGTCGTGATCGACCCAGTCAGGATAGCCCCACATGGACTTGTCAATCTTGCCAAATTTGACCGGCGAGCTTGTGTAGTTCTGGATTGTGAGCTTGAAGTTCTCGCTGAAGTCGCCATCGTTCAAGAACACGTATGGATAGTGGAACCAACGGTTGAAATGCCGTTCAACTGACTTTATCGACTCGATGACGCCGTCCAGCTCTTTATCTCGGGCCAAAACGACAAACGCAGCATTGGCCCTCGGTTGACTGGTGTCCGGCTCCAGACAACCACTGTGGAAGACTTTGTCGTGCCTTTCGTTGATACGTCTGCCAATCATCAGCCCTGATCCGTTCTCGCCGACGCTTGACGGACAAACCTTATTGATGGGGGCGCGCGAGCTGGGGTCAATATGCTCCCTGGATTGGAGGAATGCTGTAAGACGAGGAAGATTATGGTGACGAGAACGAGGCATGGGAATAGGAGAACGAGGCCGAGAGGTAGGGAGAGATTCGAATTGCTATTCATGCGTATCTTACGCCCAAAGAAAGGCATTTCTGGCTTCGGTGACCGGGGGGATTTTGGGACTTGTCCCATTGCAGTCATGGCACCCGCCGTCATCGTGCCCGAGACGCGCCTTGCAACGTTCGAGGATGTGCCCATTCTGTGGCAGTCGCCACGCAAATGGCTACTCGCCTCCGTTGAGGCTTCTCTGGCCTTCTGTCAAGCAGGTGAGGGTTGGCGGATTGAATGTTGTGTTTGGAATTTAAGGTTTCAATGTTTGCTTACGCCGTTCCGGGGGATCGGCGCGATCCGGTTGATGGTGTGTGGGCGGCTGGGCGGCTTCAAACTTTACCTGGAGCTGCTACTAAATCCGCGGCGAGCCCTTGCGTCGTTTCTGACAGAGCAGGTATAGACTCAATCACCTCAGGAACGTGCTGCGGGATTGAGACTGCTGTAGGCAAATACGTGGAGAGCTCACTGCTGACTGCCTTTGGACAATCGACGACGCCGGTGCAGACTGATGGATGTGGGTCACAGTGACCTTGTCGTTGTCGTCTCTTCGCTATATTTTCTCAACTCCTTGCCCTTCTAGGAGACCGCATCCGCCTTTCGCAGACCGGCGGGTCAGATAAGCAGTTGGAGCGGTCGTTTCGTCCTCTGTACGACTGGCCTCCAAGTTCCAAGGTGACGTCTCGGCATCCGTGAGACGTCCCAAATGCCACGGGCACAGCTTACAATTTGCCCAGGTCTCTACTGTATATGTCTCATTGCAGTGAGCGTGCCGAATACCTAATGAGCACCTTTTCAACCGTAGGATAGGTAAGGTGTCATCTTTGCAGTCGTTCGTCCGGCGTGCACCTTGACCTCTTGGACACCGTACTTGGGGATTCGAGACCTTCCTCCCGTGTGCTTTTCCAGGATCATAGTACCTCAGAACAAGCAACGGCCGGCCGCAATCTACCCCTTCCTCCAAGGACACGGACTCCCCTCAACCAATGAGATGGATCAGTCTAATTGCTTCTCAAGCAGCTTAATATCTGCTCCTTGACGACTCAGCAGAGCCGATTGTCGAATATTGCGATGCTATCCTGTCCTTTTTTTTACTAGCTGACTTGTGTCAATTGGATCATCGAGAATCGCGGCATTTGCGGGCGAGGTACTTCCCTAATTACCCCTTCATCTGGTTGTGTGCTTGACAACCAATTCAATCGCGTGTGAAAATAATTATAGATGCATCCAAGAGAGAATGTGTATCCATACCTAGCCATGTACTTCGCTCGATTTTTGAGTTTTCTGTAGATTGAGAGCCTGATTGAAGATTTGCATGAGGATGTAGGAAACGACTTTTGCCCTCGCGTCTTGCACATGAGCCGCGACGATTTCCACGGCAAGACGGTGTCCCTCCTCAGCCTTCCCCAGTCAGCGTCAAGAGGTCTCCACCGGTGCCGTTGCTCAATGCCTTCGAGCCCCACGACAACATCCCGCTTCCTGCTCTTATAATCCATCATGAACATAGTATATATGTTCCGAGCCTCAAGAACGTGGAAGGGGAGGATGCTCATGCGACGAAGTCCTGCAATTTGACTGGCGGGGTCGACTCTATTCGCCGTGATGTTCAACGTCGGCCTCATTGTGGTTCCATGTTCACTCAACGAGGACCAGCCTCGGTAGGCTACTCCACGAGCTGAGCTGCTCCGCATAACGGACGTCGACAATGCTCACCAGGCCGACATATACTCTGGCCTTCGCCAATTAACATTCCCCGGGCGTCCCCATTGTCAGACTTCCTGTTCCGATCGATCTTCGGTCAACCTGAACGGCCTTTCCCAGATTACCCGCACAATCGTCAGTCAGATTCGTCCCCACCATGTATCAAGCCCTTTCTTTTGGCGACTCGCTCCAGCTTGAAGCAACTGACGCTCTCATATCTTGTACGTCGGATAATTTCCTGCAACGCCAGGGTCAGTCAATTTTAGCTCCATGTGCGAGACGCTCTTGGCAAGGAATCGTTGTGCATCAGCCCACGATAGAGGTATCTCGACAAAAGCAACCAGCAAAACGACCGTCAAGCCCGGCCTTCGTTTAGTCTTCATCAAACGACAGTTTGATCTTTTTGCCTTTCTTGGTCTTGGCTGCTGGTTTTTTGATTCGCGCCTCGCTTGTCTGGTCTGCGTCAACTTCCTTCACTGTATCGGCGGCCGGCTCGTCGCTTTCATCCGGGGCGCCGAGAACTTTACCAGCCTTACGCTTATTGGAAGAGCCAAATGTAGCTTTAGGCGCCTTCGCCACCCTCGACGAGCTTTGATCGGTGTCATTAGGGGCGGGAGACTGGTCCGCTGGGACACTTTGGAGTTCCGTTTCATCGTCACTCTTTCCCTGCGCGAGCTTTTCGTAGTCCTCTTTTGAAATGGTCTCGTGGGTATCCTTGTCTACGTAAGTAGGGGCATCATCCTCAGCATCGATCAGTTGCTTCTTCGGCCGTGAGAACTGAACATTTTGCCGGCCATCGGTAGTAGCATATTGACCCTTAAGTCTTTGGAGAAACGCGGGCACCTTTGCGTCTAGGCCAGGCAATATTAGGACTGGAGCTCAAAGAACATTGCTTTCGCTTACCATATTCGAGTTTGGGATTTGGCATAGTCAATGGCTAGCTCAAGGGCAGCAATCGAGAAATCCGCATTAAATCCCAATGCAGGTATCATGCCAGCGCAAGCTTCGCGAATTAAGATTGGTCGCTGTTATTTGTGCTCCTTCGTGTATAAGTTACTTGCTTATAGGAGTTGTATCTCAAATCAAAGTTCCCAGTGACGGGGTCGTATTCCGCCGAAGCCGTAGCTCTCGCAAGTTCTTGCCTTGGCGCCCGCAGAGCTGCTTCTCTTGACTATGAGACGGTCAACATACAGCCTATAACCCAAGAAGATCTGCCTGGCTGCTTTTCCTCTTGCGGGTATGCTTTGCGCAAGTAAGTGCGATCATTTCAGTGTCTAGTGATGTCGTGACTGATCTTTGTACCACAGTTTCCGGCGAAGCACCTCAGGTGCCTGTCGCGTCAAAAAAGAGCGGCGCGATCTTTGAAAAGCGATTGATCGAGGCATACATTGCGGAGAATGGACGAGACCCCGTCACAAATGACGAATTAGCATTGGAAGACCTCATCGACATCCGAACAGACCGCACAGTCAAACCGCGCCCTCCACAATTAACTTCGATACCCTCGCTCCTGTCCGCGTTCCAGAATGAGTGGGACGCCCTCGCTCTTGAACACTTCAACGTTCAACAACAGCTAGAACAGACACGCAGGGAATTGAGTCGAGCTTTATACGAGAATGATGCTGCATTGAGAGTTATTGCGCGTGTAAGCAAGGAGCGCGATGAGGCCAGAGACGCATTGTCCAGACTCTCAATAAATGGAAGTGCCAGCGCAGGTGCAGATGCGTCGTTTGGAGGAGGCTCGACGCTTCCTCCTGAGCTTGCTGGTGCAGTCGCCACGACACAAGAGGCTCTTTCAAAGACACGGCGTAAGAGACCAATCCCCGAAGAATGGGTGAACTCCGAGGCCATCAGCGGTTTCAGAGCGCAACAGCTCGACGGCGCAGGCCAGCCAAATTCGCGATTTGTTTCGAAACACCCGAGTAAGAGACAATTATTACATGCAGCTGGCCAGCCAGCAGGCTCGATCGCAATCTTTGATGCCGAAAGCTCGCAATCCACTTCACTAAATACGACGCAAGGCGGCCAACTAATCGACGCTGTCTGGACACAGAAGGGATCGATTGTGGCAGGATCAGAATCTGGTCATTTGTGCATACAGGATTTGGACGGCTCTCCTCCCTTCATTCGACAATCTCACACGGCGGAAGTGACCTCTGTATCTGTGCATGCAAGTGGCAGGATCCTTGCGAGTACAAGCTTGGATAAGAGCATCATCTTTTATGATGGCGAATCCGGCAGTTCTGTCAGTCAGCTCCGCACTGAAGCGCCACTGACAGCTGGAGCATTCCACCCTGACGGTCATATCTTCGCTGCGGGTGGTGCGGACGGGGAGATCAAAATCTACGAAACTGCGTCAGGAACTCGCGCTGCTACTTTCGCACTGGGAGGGTCGGTGGAGACTTTGTCGTTCTCCGAAAATGGCACCTGGCTTGCGGCTAGCATAAAGAGCGACAGCACTGCTCAGATCTGGGATTTGAGGAAAGGTGCGGCCATTCATACGTTAGATGCTCCTGGCAGTATCACAGCTCTTGCATGGGACTACACCGGTCAATTTCTGGCGTTGGCCTCGATATCGGGAGTGACTGTTCATTCATACCACAAGGCATCGAAGGCATGGAGTGTATTGCTGCAATCAGACACGCCTGCCGTCGCGATCACGTGGGGCACCAATGCGAAGTCGCTCTATTGTATTGGATCGGAGGGATCTATACTGGAACTTGCATGATACATCGGAAAAAGCGGTAGCGGGGGAAGGTTACTTGTGTACTTTGAAGCAATGAACCAAACTGAGCTGTATTATATTTGCAGCCAAAATGGAACTATGAAAGCGGGTATTATCGGCACAGCACTCCACTGCTGCAGCTGCTTCGCATTGCCACGCAAGTGAATCACTGTGAATAGACGGTGAAGTGACAATCAAGCATGTTTGTTTAAAATTTCTGCTCGAGTTATCCGTGAGTCGAAGCAGTCGATTCTCAGATCGGGCAAAAGCCAGGTACTTCCTGCAAACTTGCTCGAGTTAGGAAACAAGTACCTACCCCACCCTGCGACCGCAGCCTCAAAACACCATCAGTTCATCTTCCGCAGCGTGATCCCAAAGCATCTTCAACCTTGCGTGCTTTGATGTTTCCGAAGCTGGATGTAAGAAAACGGCAGAAGCTCGATGAGGTAAGCGGCTTCTAAAGGAACTTCGCAGTCGGCATCATCACGCCTTGGCAGACCCTTTGAGCGCCGCCGCCGCAGAGGCGTTTGGCTGTTTCGCCGGCCTCGACCGACTGCTCTACCTCCTTCAACAACCGGCCTCCATGTGCATCTGAGTTTGCGACTCATGGAGGTGTGCGACATATCTGAAAACATCCAACGTTCAACGTCTACCGCTACTACATCTCGAAAACCTGAACCCGACTTAATCGAACCATGGACGGACCAGGACGTGAACAAGGCCCAAGCAGAACCACATCATTAAAGGTGAGAACCCGCTCTCCATTTGAACATGGCGAGGATGCTACGAGAAGGATTATTGTGGGGTGGTGGCGAAAGTCTAGACAAGTCTTTGTTAGCAACAGTGGTAAAGACGGCCGTTGTATACAACCATTAGCCACTGTCCCGCCACAGAATACTCACAGCGTACTGGCATTCGGCTGGCCAGTATCGAGGTTCTTACTAATGGTTTTATAGAGACCGTTCGACCAAATCTCTCGCTCCCCACCTCTCTCAGACGCAAGTCAACCGCAACCTGCATGGGCTTCCCACTTCCCACAAGCGGTGCAGCGACACGTTCCCATGGTCAACACAACCTCGGAGTCTGCACCATCTCAACAATCTAGTTCATCGAGACCCCGACATCCTCGCGACGGCTTCGACTTTCGCCGTCCACTTTTATCCCACAGTTTTGATGCCATTGGACGGACAAGCAATATGGACACTCAGCCGAGGGAAGAAGAAGTAATAGACCTGACGGCAGATTCACCTCAGCAGTTTCGGGCACCTCGATCGCCGCCACGGAGACGATCGCACAGCCCGACATCTGCACGATTCGTGCAGGCGGGTCACCCGACGATCATAGATCTTGATGGCCCAGAGGCAAATCGAGACTCGTGGTTTGAGCAATCAAGAGGCAGCACGACCGCTATGCGACGTGGCAATACCCCTGCGATTGATCTTACCGGTCCAACGCCGATAGACGTCGAAGATGATGATGTGCAATTCATCAGCGCACATCCGATACGGCAAATGACCGATAACGGGACTTCTTTTGGCTACATGCTTCCTCGATCATACTACGTTGGCCAGCACGTGAATGGTGTTCCTGGATTAGGCCACCAGCGAAGTCCGCAGCCGGGTCTCTCCGGGCGTTCACGAGCCCAACGTTTAGCACAGCGTCTCGAGGGTAGTCTGAGAGATCACGAGCGTACAGTTGGCGAGGCACATCCGCTTTGGTCATCCGCATTTGCAGCACCTCGACAATACATCATGAGCAGTATGCATAACTTACTGCACTTCGAAGCACCCAGCGACATGGACTTTACACAAGTGTCATTCAACGTGCACACCGGGCAGCCAACAAGACCTACATATTCCGCGCCCCCGGCCGTCACTGAGGGTTTCACGAGATCACCTAAGGAAGACGATCTCCTAGTATGTCCGAACTGTGATCATGAGCTTGGACAGGGGGAAGACGAGGAAAAACAAGTTTGGGTTGTCAGAGATTGCGGCCACGTGAGTTCAAAACGTCGTTTTACGATATTTCAGATCGGATGCTGACCAATGAACAGGTATACTGTGGGGTATGTGCTCATGCCAGGAAAAGTGGGAACAAGAAGCCACCAAATCTTCCTTCGTACGAGGATCGGCCCCGAAAGCAGTTGGTTCTAGAGGATTGCGTGGCCCATGGGTGTGCTGTAAAAAAGCTGGGTGGGAAGACGAAGATGTTCCAAGTCTACATTTGAGCGCCTTACTACATTTGTTATCCGAAGGAGGTCGATGAGAACTTAAGGAAACCCTCCCATGAAAATGACCATGGTTGGGACTCGATGCATAGCGGCATTACGAGGCGTTCGGGGTGATGGTGTCTAAGAAGACCTTACGGCCAGTTTTCAACGCCAGAGACGAAGCGTGTTTTCGCATCTGGCTTCGCATTAGTACCATACTTATGACTCGGCTGAGAGTATGAGCTCTTACGATGAATTATTGATGACCTGAACATTTTTATGTAACCAATCTTACCATGATCTGATCCAGATCTGGTCCAAATTAACCGCAGAAGCGGAGCTGTGATGGCAGTGAATAGACTTTGAACTGTTAGAATACCATGTTTGTCTCGTACCTTACCTATCTGGTTGGCGGCTAACCTCGGCACGATGACGATGAGCGAAAGTGTTTATGAAAATGTTGAGCCGCACCATCTACACCCTCTTCCACCAACATTGACCGTACTTCAGCTTACATCTTCAGCATGGCGGCGCCGCAGCGCAGCCCGGTGTTCTGGCAGCGCAATTATCTCGTCGCCTATAATCTCATAAGCGCTGTTCTATGGTCAGCTGTGCTCGGCCGCGTGCTGTTGCTCCTCCCAGCAATCGGTCCTGAACACATCTTTGATGTTGTCGGTGAATATGCGAAATGGGTGCAGACCGTCGCCTTGCTTGAGGTTCTCCACTCACTGATAGGTATAACTGCCTTGAGTCTCGGTCTCTGGGGTGCCAAAATGTCAGTCGCAGGCTAACATTGTCTGCCAGGCTTAGTACGAGCTCCGTTGATGACCACGGTCATGCAAGTCGCATCTCGAATCCTCCTCGTCTGGGGCGTTGTCAACCGCCATCCACATGCAACCAGCCCTTCCCCCTTCTACAGCAGCATGCTTATTGCATGGTCGGTCACCGAGGTCATCCGCTATGGCTACTTTGTCTTTAGCTTGAAGGGTAGTGGTCTGCAGGACGTTCCACCGGTCTTGACCTGGCTGAGATATAACACGTTCTTCGTACTGTACCCTCTAGGCATCACCAGTGAGGTCGCCATGATATGGAAGGCAAGCCTAGTCGCGGACAACACAGAGACGCTGGCATTATGGGCGGTGCTGGCTATCTACGTGCCAGGGAGCTATATCCTGTACACGCACATGATGAAGCAGAGACGACGAATCATCCGTGGAAAGCAGCCGATGCGTCAGAGAGTGGACAGTGTCAAGAGCCAGGCTCATTGAGAGCTTGCCAAAATACCGAACGTTGATGCTAAATATATCGACCACGCTGTCCTGGGTGCCCTGCCTGCGCTTGATTATTGCCGGGGAAAACGACCACTGTATGGACAGAGCTAAGCTGCTTGCAATGGCAGCTGAGATGACGATTTTGGACTTTTGGCATGTCTCAGCCACCGTTCTCCAGTACCGCCAATGATTTCGAGCAAGGTACCGGAGCTGTGAGCATGGTCTTGATTAATAGCAGATTCTGAGCCACCTCGACGACACGAAAACCAAACTCCTTGCTATCTTTCAAGCTAGGTCCACAGGTGAAATCTAGGTACATCAATGATTCTAAGCCACGCTGAGGCCTGGAAAGCTCTTGTGTTCCAAGCACATCTTTGGGAAAGCTAGTAGAAGGATGTCGGGTCAATCAATTGAGGCTCAGAGGTCAGTAGGCTCAATACTGTCAGAGACAGGCCCTTCCCTTCTTCGCCAAGGTCAGGGCGGTACGCCGTTGACGACGCCGGTGGAAGACGCATGCCATAACCATGTGACGCAGGCCAGGGCCGACCCGAGACTCAAGATTCGATAGCATATTATGTGGGAGCAACAACGAGAATATTGATCGAGAGTGAAGATTACAACATCTACCCCGTGCCGGAGCAACGTAGCGTTCGTCCGAAGCCACTGACACAGTTCGACGGATCGGCAGCTCGGCGGGCTTCACTTGCGACGTTTCACCCGCGCTGACAATGTTCAGACGATAAGACGCTTGAGTCTTGACAGTCGACAACGAGGTCAAAAGTGGGATGGTTGTGATCTGAAGTGCTGGTTAGAGGCTCAGAAGAGGCCCACTAATACTGCTCAGCCCCGGCGGGCTCCACTTGACGCCCACAGCCAAGAAGGCCCAGGATTCGCCGAGCGCGCGATCGCTGCCGACGTCCAATGCCTGAGCTCTCGCCTTTCCTCATTCACACCGACCATGCAGGTATCATCTGGTGTCTCTCAAGGGCTCCTCCAAGAACTCGGCTTAGCTTCGCTTCGACCCACATTGCTCTCACTTACCGGCGATTTGTCCCGCCTGTGCCAGTATACCACGCCACAAATGGACCTTTATAGAATCAGGAACGTGCCGAAGCAGCCGAACCGACCAAGATGAACTGCTCCTACTTATCTATGTCCGTCCCCCTAATAAGCTTGCTTCGTTGTTCTGTCCTTTTCTGCATCCAAGTGGGTAACTCCTTCGTTGTCTAGTTGTGTCCTCCCATATTTCGCCAAGATGCTCCTTTACCGGTCCATTTTCCATCTCATATTCCTTTCCAGTATCGTTCCGGCTCAGGACACGCCAAATGACGATTCGGATGATGTTCTGCCCTCATGTGCTGCTCAGTGTCAGACTAGTCTAGGTAGTCTAACCGACGCTTGCGGCAATTCTGGCGCCATTAGTGCCTTCAAATCGTGTGTTGCTGGCACGAGATGTTCAGACGACGACCAGGAAGGCAGCGACGACTGGATCTCTAGCACCTGCAGAGTGATCAGCCGGTCCATGTCCATGACAACCATGTCCGCCACTGCAACATCGAGTATCGCTTCGACAAGTGCCAGCACAACCGCAAGCACAGGTACGACATCCACCACCACGTCCTCCAGCTCGTCAAGTTCCACATCCTCAACTGCCTCCTCAACAGCATCCGCCACATCTACTCCAACACCTACCCCTGAACCTCAATCTTCGGGTCTTAGTATTGGAGCGATCGTCGGCATTGTCATAGGTGCCCTACTCGGCGGCCTTCTGCTCATCGGAGCTCTCGTGTGGTACTGCGCCCGCCGGATGAATCAATCCCGCCATGCTTCGAAGTCCGGCTGGCCTGCCGCCTTTTTAGCCGGTAAAGGAGCGAATGCTTCCACTCATGACGGTAGCGAGCGCGGGTTGTCCGGACTAGGCGTTGGCACCGGCCGCTTCGAGCCCCAGGACCCGTATGCCGCACCGCAATCGCACCCAGTACATCCCGAGCTCGGTGGCGTCATGCGAAGCGAACTTCATTCGACTCACGTCGAACCAAGCGCCGCTGAGCAGCGACGGGCATCGGCGATTTTGCCACTCTCCCTACAAGCAGCACATGCGAGCCAGCGCCCCACAGGACCTATAATGGTCGAATTGCCCCACGATGGAGCTGTTGTTGCAGGCCCTGCGCCGTCGAGCTATCGTATACCGAGAAAGGCGCCGACAGCGAGAGACAGCGCTGTGTCCGATATCTCTCCATTTGGAAGTGTGAGAAACAGCGAGGCTGAGGGCTCGCTGAGTCCGGTAAGCGAGGGAAACAGGCCGGTAAGTGAACACTCGCCGTCTGATGCGGCGGAGCGGATACCACTACCGCAGAGTCCAGTTTCGCCTACCTCGCCGACATTGAGGCAAGCTTCGCAAAGGAATTGAGTGGAGTTTGATAACTTCGAGCAGAGTCCGTTGTGAATGTGGTTCGCGAAGCGTAATGTGCTATGATAGATATGATACCCTCAGTCGATACGAAAAGAATCAATCTCGGTAGTGATCGAGTCACGTTGAACGTTTCTACACACATTGGCTGTGCAACGATGAATGGATTCGCCCAATGTCGATTCATCAGGACAGCTCCACAACTGCTGCACCTGATTGTGATCAGTGTCGTCAGGTATATGAACTTGCCCCTCGCAGTCTTCATGAGCTCACTGCAAGCATCGCAGCAGCTTGTGGCGCATTGCGTCCCACATGGTCGATATGGTGGGCGCAGGGACCATCGCCGAGGTTGGATGAAGTGTAGAGGTTTTTGCCACATTCTGCTGCTGCTATTGCACGTTTCAGCAAATATTGTTTGGACATTTGTTACAGCACTGACCGAGCACTCATGCTACCACTTCGTCAATGAGTGCTACGATAAACCCGCACAAGACAACGATATGGTTACTTGTTTAGTGCTTCTGGCCGTTCTTGTGTGTGAATAAGTTTCACGTCAATAAAGCCGACTTGTCTTTTGCAGGATGAGCGGCAAGAGATGCTGGCTGGCGTATGCCGAATTCCAGCCGCTATCATGAACACGAGGAACAACACTTGTATCGATTCCGATACTGATCTAGATATGTAATTTGGTGCATTGTAGAGGAATTAGCAAGATAGTTAGCTAAGCGCTGAGTTGACCATTTCAGTTGGGTCCCTAGATGCGGATGGGGCACGATGTCGTTGAGCTTCTCTTAACGGCCTGAAGAGATTCGAATAGTATGCTGCAGCAAGAAGGTCAAGATTGTTCATGTCATTCGCTATAGGTTTACGATTGTTGAGACTGTTCTGGTCACAAGAGTGATTGATCTCTTGCAGTCGTCGCTTGCTGGCTTTGACGTCGGAAAATGGGTCCGCCGCACTGAGGAGCTGCGGGTGCAGGAATTGGGACCAACGGCGGGTCATGGCAACGGGAGCGAGGTGGGGCATAGAGACATTCTTAGCGAGGTGCCCAGCTGAGTACCCATCTAAGTACTCATCCAACGGCCAGCTGATTACCCAGCCAACGACCTAGCTAAGCACCAGCATGATTATCACGATACCCGAGTACACGGGATAGTGGTTGACAATACAACTGGAGCGTACGACAGAGACTGGCAGAAACCTCGTTCGGCCACCCTGGGAGACGGAGTCTGGACTGCGAAGACAAGAGGAGGAGGCTCAAATGAAGCGGTTATTGTGATAGGCGTACTCCTGTGCCTCCGTACAGTTTTGCTCGTCCGCTGACTCCCAAAGCTTAGGAAATGATTTGGGAGAAGGCTTTGTGGGTGAGCCCCCTATCCTGGGCGTGCAAATTGGAGCGCCACGTGTGGCGTCGAGCTGCTCAGGGGGCCTTGCCAAAGTTCGCAGCGTTGTAGTGGCTCGGCTCGGGCGTCGTGCAGGGTCTCCTCCCAGTCCCAGTCCCAGCTCTGATCTCCAAATGCAGCAACTTCAGCTCTGCGTCGTTTATTGTTTCGCGTCGCTCACCTTACCCTCACTTGCGCCTTCCAAGTGTTTCTCTCGCTCCTTCTTCTTTTGACTATTCTCTTTCGTGCCTGCCTCTCTAGCCCAAGTCATTCCAGACCCTCTCGTGTCTGTCTCGCCGGCCGCCAGCTAGCCTACCTTTCGTTTCACCATTTGTGATTACCTACACCAGTACACCTGCAACTTGGTCTCCCTCCAAGGCAGTACTCATTTGTCTGCCAGACTGTTGCTCCACTGAGCTTGTCCGCATGAGCCTGCTCTGTTCGTTCACTCCCCTCGAGCGCTCTTGACCGACTCACTCTGCTAACAATGCTTTGACGAACAGGTTGCATGCAGTCCTATTGACACACTTGACTGACTTCTCCCTTCGACCGTGTCATTGATACTCAGTATATTTATCGCTCATTGCGCCGAGCCATCTTCAGTTCCTACAACCTTTTCCCATCTTTCGGAACCTTGGCCTCATTCCTTTCTTAAAGAGCTATCTGTACTTTGCACGCATTGGTTCATACTTCACAACCGACCATCATCATGTCTGCACCACAGCGAAAGACCAACCAGCTGCCGCGTCTCAATAGCGCGGCATTAGGTGGCACCGGAAATGTCCCTCAGCAGGTCGAGAACGGTACCCCAGGCACTGCAGGCCTCGACATGAACTTCACTCCGCTTCTGCCATCCCAGCTTCTTATGGGTAGCCCGTTCCAGGCCGGTAGCCCTCAGTTCCAGTCTCCTCAGTTTGCCAACTTTCAATTCAACCAAGGTCTCCAGCATAACAACCCAATGGCACAAATGAATCAGATGAACCAAATGAATCAAATGAACCAGATGGGACAAAATGGCTTGCAGAACGCCCTCTCACCCACGTCCCCTGGCGGCTTCATGTCACCTATTCAGGGCATGCCTGGCGGATTCTTCGGTGACAGCTTCCAAGCGCTGCAGTCCCCAACGGGCATGGGCGGGCGCAACTTCACGATGGCTGAAATGCTCCAGAGCCCGACTGGCACTCGAGGCAGCTTCTCGCTCGGGAGCCCCACCAGCATGAATATGCCCGGCCCCATGCAGAATCAGAGCACTAGCCGGACAGTGTACCTGGGCAACATCCCGCCGGAGACATCTGCTGAGGAGATTTTGAGCCATGTTCGCAGCGGTCAGATCGAGTCCGTGCGTCTGCTTGCCGACAAGAACTGTGCATTCATCTCCTTTCTGGACGGCAGCTCCGCCACACACTTTCACTCGGACGCGATTTTGAAGAAGCTCAACATTAAGGGTGCGGATATTAAGGTTGGTTGGGGCAAGCCATCTCAGGTTCCCACCTCCGTGGCCTTGGCCGTCCAGCAGTCCGGTGCGTCTCGTAACGTCTACCTAGGAAATCTGCCTGAGGAAATCACGGAAGATGAGCTCAAGGAGGATCTTGTCAAGTTTGGTCCCATCGACACAATCAAGCTTGTTCGAGAGAAGAACATTGGGTTCGTGCATTTTCTTTCCATTGGGAACGCCATCAAGGCTGTTGCCCAACTGCCACAGGAACCAAAATGGGGTGCTCCTCGCCGGGTCTACTACGGAAAAGACCGCTGTGCATATGTCTCCAAGACACAACAGCAGAATGCCGCCCAATACTTGGGCATCCCTCCGGGATATGCCAATGTGTTGAACGGTGCAGACCGCGAAATCATCTCAAACGCTCTGGCCCAGCAGTCTGTCGCAGCTGCAGCCGTTGCCACCAGCGCAGGTGGTGTCAGCAACCTTGGAAATCGCACTGTTTACCTCGGTAATATTCATCCTGAGACAACGATTGAGGAGACTTGCAATGTTGTACGCGGCGGTCTTCTGCACCACATCAGATACATCCCAGACAAGCACATTTGCTTCGTCACTTTCATCGACCCCACTGCTGCAGCATCCTTTTACGCTCTGTCCAACCTCCAGGGCCTCATGATCCACAACCGTCGCCTGAAGATTGGCTGGGGCAAGCATTCTGGTGCTTTGCCTCCTGCCATCGCTATGGCTGTCTCTGGTGGCGCGTCGCGAAACGTCTATGTTGGCAATCTCGATGAGTCTTGGGCTGAGGAGCGCCTTCGCCAGGACTTCGGCGAATACGGTGAAATTGAGCTCGTCAACACCCTGCGCGAAAAGAGCTGCGCATTTGTGAACTTCACGAACATTGCCAATGCTATCAAGGCTATTGAGGGGATGCGCGGAAAAGACGAATACAAGCGATTCAAGATTAACTTCGGAAAGGACCGCTGTGGCAACCCACCGCGACAGAACAGCGTTGTGCAGGGCCAACAGAATGGTCAACCCGGCCAGATGGCCGACATGCATCGTCAAAGCATGAGCCACAGCCCTGGTGAAAGCAACGAGAGCCCGGTTCGCAGTGATTCCATCTCTCCAGGACCTATTGCTCAGAACAATAGCGTCATGCAACCCCAGCCTCTTGGTCCTGCTGCCTCTGCTGTGCTCAATGCTGGCGGTGCTAACCCTTTGACCATGTATCTCAATCAAGTGCAAGCTGGGACCTTGCAAGCTGACAGCCCTGTCAGTGCCGAGCACGGCGGTCGATCATATAGCATTCCTACTCTGCCACCTCTACAGGAGTCACAGGCTGTCGGACCATCTGGCCTGCACAACATTGCCACATCGAGCACCAACGAGCTGCTGAATGGCAGCCTGGCGGAGCCTCAGTCGGCTTCAGCATCCCAGACACCCGCAAATGGATTGAGTAGCACAGTCGGAGGTCACTTGGCCCGTGAGAGAGGTGAGAAGGGAAGCAACCACAGCCGCACGGTCAGCTTGCCTGTCTTTACCCATGATCCGTTCTCACAGGGTCAGGAGAGACAGAGCGTCATTGGCTCAGCACTGCCTCCTCCTTCCCACAGACGTGAGCAGAGTTCTTTCACCGGCCTGAGCAATCCTTGGGGCGGATTCGGCGGTGGTGCTGCTGGTTTTGGCCTTGGTCTCGGCAAGGTTGAAGAGGCTACCCGTTAGATTCGGGCCTCGACGATCTCGTCTTGCTTTACATTTGCGTTCACATCTGGCATGCTACCCGGGGCAAGGGACCGAATTGGCGTTTTTGTACTTTTTGAAGAGACGGAAATCTTGCGAAAGAAATGGAGACTGTATGATTCACCATGGAACAACAGAAATGGAAGGACACTCGTTGCAGACAGAAGAAGCGGTGATGGGGACCTGAGATGCGGTCGGGCGAGAGGAAACAGCGAGCTGGAAGCTGGAGTTAGGATTTGTGCAGGTTCAAGGGCACCTTCAGGTGCTAACAACAATAATACAAAACCATCGAGATCTGAAAACATGATGCCTGTCTTTTCCTGATGCAAAATTAGTGTTGTGATTGTGAAGAACGAACGACAACTCAAAGGTGAGTTTTATCAAAGCTCCACCACAATCACGTTGAGGTGGTATATGAAGTGCTCAATCAGAGCCCCGCCATGACCTCTTGGCGCCGCCTGGCTTCATGCTGATAGCCATTGAAGCCCCTCATTCGACGAGACCGAGATGTGAGCATTTTATACTGATTAGATTGCTCGTGCACACGCAGCGAAAGCTATTGAAGCCATCCTGATTAAACGCTCTTCTTCAACTACTCCTGCAATGCCTGCTGCCGCTCCATATCGTCACCTGCCCGCCATCTATCAGAAATCTCAGATTATCACACAATCCGACCTTTCAAATCATGGCACCTTCAAGAATCCCCCGTCTCCGCGCCTTCGGCTGTACTCCTTCCACCATCATCGTCCGCCACCCACTCCAATTGCCATCGCACTCATCGTCGCCATCCCCATCATCGTTGTCATCATCAGCATCATTATCATCACCATCATCGGGACCGACCTCGACAGCACGCCCCTCGCGTGCCTTCTTCTCCACCACCCCTCCCCGCTCCTCCTCCTCCTCCAGCCCGCTCTTCAACCTCGCCGGCCTCGCCAACGCCCGCGAAACAACGCACTTTTCCCGCGAACGCCGCATCCCGCGCACCGAGTTCTCCCCGCACCTCCGACTCGTGCGCTCCAGCCAAGTCGACCCGTTCGCCCCGGCGCCGGGAGCGAGCGCGGCCGCGGTAGCCGCTGCTGCTTCTGCTGCTGCTGCTGCGGCCGCCGCCGGTAGAGAGCGTGCGGCAACCGTACGCCAACGGAGCCGGGAAAGTTCCACGTCTCGAGAGCCCGTTTCGGGAGACGGGGTGGCGGGATCGTCGGGTGGTGCTGCCGCTGCTTTTGAGAGGGTTGCGGGCGAGATGGTGGCGATGAGGCGGGAGTTGGATGTGGTGAGTGAGCGGTTGCGGAGGTTGGCGGGGCGGCAGAGGGAGGTGGAGCGGGATGCGGTCGTGGGGATGAGCGTGGTGGTTGTTGCGTTGGTGGGCGTTGTGGCTTGGAGGGATGAGTTGGAAGAGCTCTGGTCGAGGCTGATGGGTCGGGAAGCGTTTGGTAGCAAGGCGTGGGCACCACGGGAAGGGACAGAGACGACGAGTAGCGAAGAGTCTGAAACTGCAGGAGTGATGGCGATGCCTGTTGTCGTGGAGAGGGCTGTCCATGACCTTCAAATTACAGCGTTAAAGGAAGATGCGACAATGAAAGAGAAACAGGAGAGTCAGTCGAGTGAGAGGCAAGTCGCCAGGCCATCGATATTCACGGGATTGTTTTGGGCTTCCTCAGTCTAGGTTTGACATGGTGGTGGCTACAGATCTTACCTTGCATTTTGACAGAGTAGTCTATGTATTATGTACGTATTTGAATCTAAGGAAAGCTGTTGAGCTTCATCAAGGGACTCGTGTCATGGACCCCTCTATACCGCTGTAGCAACGGGACAAGTCTTTGTAACCAGCCTCACCATATGATTCACAGTCATAGCTGTCCAACCACTCCTGCTGTCGTATCCTTTCCGATGCAATCATTTCATGCGCTATGATCATGCACGTGCCACAATCGAGCTCAAAAGGTAGTCGCTCTCACAGGAAACAATTTCCATGTCGCCTCCACCGCAGCGTCCTTTCCCGCCAGATTTGTCGTTCCGTCTTCTATCGTAGCTCTCATCGACTGCTCGTCGAAAAGTGTGATGTACTTCTCGTCGAGAGGCCTAGCCTTGGCGCCGGCATAATGCCTATACTCCTCCAAAATCTTGTCAAGACCCCAGTGATTGAGCTTCCGATAGCATGCAATGACACATCCAGTGCGGTGCTTGCCCTTGTTGCAGTGCACAAGGACGGGATGGTTGCGTGGGTCCACCAAGATGCTCAGAGCGCGCTCCATGCTTTCCAGCGGAATGCTATCGAAAGCATTCTTATGAGCGGGAACGGGTAGCTTCACGTGCATGATGCCATTATCTGAGATGAAGTGCTGGTTCTCAATCGGGTACGGTGTCGTAACGAGAGTGCTGTTGAGTGTTAGCAAGCTTTCCAGGCATCAATGACATTGGGGCCACTGTCCTCGAACAGCACTTACAGAATGGTTTTCAGGCCCAATGTCCGCATATGCTCGAAATTGGCGATCTTCGGGAAGCTGCATCGATATATACTGCCATCGAGGACCACGCCAAAGTTGGCTGCCGGGCCAGGAAGTTCAGGCGAGGGCAGTGCGGTGGTGGCAGTACTGGCGGTGGAAGGGCTCGAGGTTGAAAACACCTCGTAGCCGGTAGTCGAGGCAGATGTTGAAGGCGTCAAAGCAGATAGAAGTTCACATCCGTCGAGGCTCTCTGTGCTGGCCTTTGGAGTCTCGTTGTCAGCGTCCAGTCCTTTCATAGCGCTTCCTAGAAGCTGGACGCTGGTCAGGCTTGACTGGCTCATTGTCACGGAAGTGGACTTGATCTGGCGTCGATGATGGGTGCAGTGTTCGAGACTGTGCGAGCTGGACTCGTAGTCAAGACTGTGTGAGTAGAAGATATAGAGCAACTAAAGCACTCAATACGCGAACAACAAAGACGAAAAAGAACAGCAAGCAGTCTGCAGACAATAAGCAGTGGACAGCAGACAACAGGTTGCCAGGCTGAACCGCAATTCTTCCAAAATAGTCCGGCCGGCCTGCAAGACCTTGGACAAGTGTAACGGTCTTCGTAGCCGGACCAAGTCAGACTTCTACTGACGCGGACGATGCTGGCACAAAGCACGATTCGCGTGGTGGAAGAGGTCCATGTTGAAGAAGATGGAGGTGTGGTGGGTGGTCCTAGCGTAGGGACGTGAACTGGCTTGATATGACGAGAGTTCAACTCGAGAAAAGGCAGAGAGAGGCGTTTGCAGAGTGAAGTCTACGGTTTGGGTGTCAGGATGTAGACGGGAGCGTTTCGGGAGATTCTCGAGTGCGCGTGCGTTGCTCGCCCATGGAAACGTCGCGTCTTGGCGCTGCAGGAACGCCCTGCGACTGAAATCATTTCATGGGACTTTTCGCCTTCGAAGCTTCCACGCTGTCTCCAGTCTGCTTGCTTGCTTAGGTAGGTATTTACTTGCTTCACACCCACCTTCTAACTTGCTGCTTGCCGTCCACGCAATACATCTCAACCCTACATTGCTTGACGGGCCGCCAGTGCATCTGTGCACGCCAACAGATCAAAGTACTCGAGTGCCCTTGTACGTGTTTGAATGCCGCACTTTAGTATCTTCAGTTGCCGGCAGATCCTTGAGTCCGGCCACGCGTACCTATTTAGCTATGCGTTTCGTGCTGTTGACGACGTGCACTGCCGCAGGGCCACTGACCCTAACTCCATCGCATCACAGGTCTTTCGACGAGCACATGACGACGGCTTCGAGGCCAGTGTTTATCACGCACTGTTCGATCGTGCCGGCCACCTCAGTGACCGACTGTCATCATTCAAGCTTTTGGACCGTAAACCTTCGCTCAAAGATTAAACGGCGGTCTTCTCCGACGATGACTTCATCCGCCCTCACGCTAGTAAATCGGGACGATCATTGCAGCGTTCAGGGCTGGACAGCTGGCATCAGTTACGTGTCCCCGTTGTCAAGCCGTTCCGTTGTGAGAGACCCAAATGCATATATGCCATCAGAAAGCAGTCAGGCTTGATGGATCGATTCTGGAAGTGCTCAGGTCTCGCAATAGCCAAGATACGCCGGTTGCGAGGCACGCTACTGTAAGCTCGAGATGATTACACATGTCATGAGAGAAGAAGGGGCAAGCTTGGTGATGTGCATTGTCCGAGGCAGCCAAGATGGTAGACTCAAGGCTCGCGAGAAGCTGCACGAGGTTACATTGCATACTTGGTGCAAACGCACATAGCTGCTTGGCAAACAAACATCTCGCTGCTCTGGTCAAAGGTCCATTCCGGCACGGCTAACTGGTATTCAACCAGCCCGCAAGCTCGAGAGCACTGGGCTGTTAGCAAGCCTGCTTGTTTGCTGCGCGGGGCATATGTACGTCTCCTCATCGTTTGTTCTTCTTCTTTTTCGATTTGTTGGAGCTACCTCCTCCTTGCACGGTGCTCGTCGTTGGTGTTGTCGAATCGGGTTCCGCCGCTATAGCCCCTTGTGCGCCACCCTGAGCCAAGTTCCGTGCCTTCTTCTTGCCTTTGGGCTTGTAATAGGACCGATCTCTGATCGGCAGCCAGCGTTCGGGGTCGACTTTCTTGCTAGGGTCATGATCCTTTGGATACCTCGATTTTCTGGCACGTTTCTTCGCGGGTTTGCCTGCATCGGCCGCGCGCTTGCGCGACAGGATTGCTGCGGTGGAGCTCGGCTGTGGAAAGCCAGCGGCCTCAAGGCTGTCGATGTCTATCCCGGCGACAAGCTTCTCCGTGGGCGTCAAAGAGCCCGCCTGCTTCGCTGCTCGTGCAACATCTGAGCCAGATAGGGCGGCTGCAGCTCCTGCAATTGTGAAGCGATCTCCGTCGCCTATTGCATTGGGATAAAGTGCTTGGGCTTTTGACAACGCGTCTGCATCGCCTGACCGAACAAGATGGTGACCAGCGGCTCTCACAAGCCCTAATGGTATGTTTGACTTCTGCTTCCAGTGTGATGCCGCACTGGAGAGCTCCGCCGTGATATGGGATTGCCGACTCTCGATAGAATACAAAGATACTATGATTGCCACAAGGCCTGGGGCAAAGCGCGAATCGCGATCTTGAGCTTCATCACTTTCCTCCAACTGCTTGCAAAGATTTTGCACAAGCTGAATGGCCGCACCGTGATTCTTTGTCACGATATACAACTGCACCAACGTTAATATTAACCCAAGGTCGTACGGTCGTTTCTCGAGAAGGGGAACAATTGCTTTGATCCCTGCCTTGCCAAGCTGAAGTTGTGCGTGGGCGGCTGCATTTGCCGATGATGCAGCGTTGAGTGCCGAAGACGTCGTCGTGGTGGATTGCCCCTTGAGTTGCTTCGCTGTTTGCGATTCAATACCAGCGTACTTCCCGTTCAGAAAGTCGAGGGCAAAGTTGTTCTGCCGAGAAACTTGATTTTGGTATTCGAAAAATTGGTCCGTCTTTCGCATCTCTGGAGTAGCGTTGAGAATCCTGCTGGCGAGATACGGGTTGAAATTGTTCTTGTCAGCAACGATTCGGTTGATCTGAGCAAGTTTTGAAGTCGAAGAGTCAGGCGCAGAGTCTGTGTTGAGCTCCTCAGCAATCTTCGATGCTTGTTCGGTCTTGTTCAATAAGGTGGAAACGTAGAGCTGTTGCACTGCGATTGGAAGAAGTTCTGCTTTCCTATCTTCTGCTGTTAGATCCGAAGCCTCGCAGACTGACCTCGCGCTCTTCAATAAAAACTCGGCTTGTAGTAGCTCGCCTCGAGCCAGGCTTGCGCACGCTGCATTGAAGGCAGTCTCGAAGCTCTCCAGGTCTTCTCTTGACGCTTTCTTCTTCGAGACTAACTCGCCCCTACGCTGCCACTCGAGCTGGGCCTCTGTCGCACCGATGTTGATCCTCAACTCAAGTTCCGAATCCGGTGAGCTACCGAGCTCATCTTGTAAGCTTTCGAACACCTTTTGTGCGGCGGGGAAGTCTTCCAGCCGATACGAAGACTGGGCGACGAGATGTCGCCCTGCTCTTGACTGTAACTTTAGGGCCACTGTCCTGGCTTCTTCCAACCTTCCTTCCTTGTAAAGCACGTACGCATATTCCAAACGTTCCTGGCTCTTCAATTTCTCGCCGCCCTGCTCAATATACGTAACGACATCGCGGAAACGGTCCAGAGAGAGCAAAGCTACGACCCGCACGTGCTGAGCTTCGATGTTGGTTTCGTCATCTCGTAACACCTCATCGCAAGCATTGAGTAGGCTCTCGTGCCTCTCCGTGTCGATGTCTTGGTGTGTTGTGTCCGAGGGTTTTAGCGATTTGAGCAATGAGACCAATGTCGCGCTCATGATTGGAATCGATGCTGTAGACGACCTCGTCAACGAGCGGTGCGCTCTTTGATCGCACCCCCGCAAACCCTGAATCTTTGCATGCACCGTCCCTCTGGCTGCGAACGGTTCCTCCTGGTAGTACGTCCTAGAGCCTTGCGTCGCTGGCAATGTGATGGTGGGGCTGGTGCCAGAGAACGATTATTGCCCGCCGCATGTGCCCGCACAAATGATGCGGAACGGGAGCCCTCTTGGCGAGGCGAGCTTCTGTTTGATAGACGGGCCGTGCACACAACTGAAGTCCTCTCGAGGCCTGGACACACCCGTTGAAAATGAGAAGTTTAGCAGTTTCCTACGACTGTATTGACCGGATGCTATCACTAAAGCCTGTTGCTATCGCAATTGAAATTACTTGTGGTAGCTCTCTTTACCGTACTCGTCATGCTTTTTCCCGCGCCACTTCTAACAGGACCCCTTTCAACACTGTTGGTAGAAGTCTCAGTGGTGCAAATACTCGGTCACATTCCCGACCAAGCCCTCAGTCAAGTATCAGCTAGGCACTGAACTGCGTAGCTGGCTGAGTGTCGAGCTGGATAGTCTTGCGCCCAGCCAGCGATTCTATAAAATACTAAAGCACGTATCTAGACGGTCTCTCCATTGGCTCAACGATAGCTACATAGTGTAGCTGTGCAATTATGAGACCGACGCGATAGGGGTTTCGTGCTTCCTGCCATATTGCTCAGATTTATTCATGTCGAAATATCTACTTTACGGCGCGTTGTCAATGGCGAATGTCAAATTTGGACTTTTTATGACAAAATGAATTGCTTGCATAGCGATATTGGTGGCTAAGAACATTTTCACTGATATCTACGGCAACACAATTGCGTGATTGTCAAACAGTCTGTATTACAGCTCCTTGAAACCTCAAACGTCGGCCTGATAGCGGTAATTACAGAGTGTGAAACTGTGAGCGTAAGTTTCCTTTTTCGTCAAGCTGACTGGACAATGATCCGACTGACGTCGCTTTTGTCCCCCGAAGTGAGGGGAACTCGTTCAATGTGCAAGGGTGTTGCCATGAGTCCAAGGCCGGTAGAAATCGATGGGACGTCGCTACTTGTGCCGCTCTGTGATCTAATCATGGACAGGAAAAGTGCCTTCTACAATCCTTGTCTGCATGTTTACTCCAACCCAAAGCTGGGGATGCAACGATAGTGGCCAAATTGAATGATTCGGCTCCGCCGCGTGCGCTGTCAATCCCAATGAGATTCGAGGAGCTTTGGTTCGGCCTGCTCTTTCCTACCTATTTCGTCGAGCTGAGGGCCAGCACGCCACCACCAGAGATCTTACGGCCGATCTCAAAGTGTATGTTCCTCTGATTCGTGACCACACGTGACTATAGGAGTGCTTGATAAGGCCTGGCATGAGTTCATGCTTTTTGTCTACACTATCACTCAGATCGAACTCAACCATGGCTCAGCGTACAGGTCAGCGTGTTTTTCCGGCGGCCAACCACGCAGTACTGCAACAATGAGATCGAGAAGACCCAACAAGAGACGATGAGTCCCCAAGCCTTCCCCGCCAAAGCACCGCATTATGAAAGTGCTTTGGCAGGCGTAATGGCTCAATCGGTGGTGTCAGGCGGCTCAGTCGCTAGGCCCCGGAAGCTGGCTGCAAAATGGTCGAGATCAAGCTCTATTTATGGACTAGAGCAGAGCACACTTCCGTTGTTGGGCCCGTAATACCGTCCGGACGCTGCCCCGTCGCGGCGCTGGCGGAGGCTCATCGAGTCAGCTTGGGAGCTGGCGGCGGAAGTAAGTTGTAGAGACCCCGCAAGCTCACGGGCGGTAATGGTGCACAGTGGGAAGGCCTGTGCGGCTGGCCAGCAGGTGTCTGAGCACGGGCAGCCTCGCACAGCCTCGATGGTGTTTTGCGGTGCCAATCATAGACATGCAAAGTGCATCCATCACCACGCTGTCCGTGCCAGTCTATTGCCGCTCTCGATGCTGTACGCCTAAATAGTTGTCGCGAGTTCACTTCGCCTTGTGACGCGCAGTGATGGGTGTGAAAACCGCTTGAGCCTGGAGTTCTATTGATGAAGCAAGATCCATGCAGCGAACAGGTTCGTCGCACAAGGTCTTTTCTGCTGGCCAAGACGGCGAATAAGGCTGGAAAGACGGTGTCTCGGAATCAAGTGTGCGACCGGCCGGTCAAGTGGGCGACAGCTGGGGGCAAAGACTGCATAGACGGTGGTCGGCTCGCAGACCCTCGCTGCTCGTCCGTACTTGTGAACGTGAAAGGGTACAGACTCAGCAGCTAGAAGCACAAAACAAGGTATACATACGAGTCTGAAAAGTGTACATGCTGTGACGGCAGAGTCTTTGAAATTGACGTTGAGGTGTGCGTGTTGGTCCAATAATGATTGCATCCCAAACCGGGTCCGCTAAATTTGCGCCGCGACGGGGGCTTGGCCGTGCCAACTAAATCGGCGAAACGTCTGCAACGGCTGGTTCGCTGTTGCTCGGCCGCCCTTTCTTCTTCGCCTTTCTCCTTCCCACCTACCTGCAGTACAGTACAGTATCCTGCCTACCTGGACGCTCGTTAGATCTTCTCCTTGTGCTTCGCTTCTTTACCATCGCGCAGTGGTGTTTTCTACCACTCGCTTTCGATCCTCTTCAATTATCCTCGCTAGCGGACCGGTTATTTTTGCTACACGTGACTTGGGAAACCGATCGGAAACACCAGGACGTTGGACTCACCGTTCGACAACTCTCCCCACGTTCTGTCCGTCACTCGTCCACCCGGCTCCATCTCCTCATTATTGAATCCATCGCAAGGGTCGAAGAAGGCGGATCTATATAGATACCAGCGTTCTCGGCCGTCTCAGCCTTGCGACCTACGTGCTGCAGGTCTTTACTTTACTAGCTCGCGTCTTTCTCGACGAGGACTTCCCAGCATCGATCAACGGAAGCAGGAAGCAACGATACTTAGTCGACGAAGAAAACATAATTCCCATACTCTGATAAAGCCATCATGTCGAATTCCACTTCGGCTGGTGTGACGAGCAATGATCCCACAAGCTCCGCACCTCCGTCAACTGTGAGCTCCATCATCAGCTCTATCCTCTCTACTAGTGAGCCCCCTTCCACACAGTCGCAGCCGCCAACCTCCACTGAGGGCCCGAGTACACAGCCGCCGTCGTCTTCATCGCCGCCGTCTTCCACACCAAACTCGGTTGTCACTGTCGCACCCACGAGATCATCACAAACTTTTGTAATTGTGACATCAGTCTCCAGCGTTCTCAACTCAGCAAACAACGGCGGCTCTACGACCACCGACTCCGCGGCGGCCACTTCTGCCGCTGGACAAGGAAGTGTTCAAAACGGGTCACCGGACAGTGGCGGCAGTTCGAGGGCAAGCACAATCGCGCCCGCTGTCGTTGTTCCTGTTGTCGTTGTTGCCTTGCTGATAGGATTCGGGGTCTGGTTCTGGCGCAGACGTCAAGCCAACAAGGAAGCCCAAGAATTGCGTCGTAAGGAGGCCGAGGAATATGGGTTCAACCCCAACGATGGAGCTCTGGGTGGAGGCGCAGTTGCCGGAGCTACCGCCGCCAACGACGCGGCCATGTCAGAAGCAGACGGCTCGGGTTATCGCGGATGGGGTACAACTTCCAACGCTCGCAAGGCCAGCACGACTCTTGGCTCCGGCAGTGTAGGCGCTGGTGCAATTGGCGTTGCACGTAGTGACAGCGGAGAGAATGCCAACTCTCCTAACGGTACAGGTTTGAACGGCGGTGCGTATAGCGACCAGAACTCTGGAGATCCTCTCGTTAGCCGGCCTATCAGCCAAGATTTCGAAGGTGTTGCCGCGCTGGGTGGTGCTCCCGCTGCAGGATCCCGATCGAACACGGGCGTCAAACGCGGTCCATCCAACGCCTCTTCGGCATATTCGGCCGGCCAGCGCAGTGACACTTCCGACGGCGCAGGTGGCAGCGGAGGAATGGGAAGTCCTTCGTGGGAGAATCAATATCTCAGCGAAGTCGATGGACCGTACGGAGCCGGCAGCGGGGCTGCTCCGGTGATCAGAGACGTCAGTGCTCGACGAAACACAAGAATCGAGCAACCAAGCATCATGCCACAGCAAGCACGGGGAGGGATCAGCCAGAATTTCTGAGCTTTGAGCGCTGGAAAGAAATAGCAGCATGTCTCATACGACAGAAATACGACTTACGCCCCAACATAACAGCTAAATAATTTGCAAGTTGATCAGCCCACCTTCAGCGATATCTCTTCCATTGCATCTTACCTCACGGCTTCCGGCGTTCTCATTGGTGTTTGTCAACATTCGATACTGTTGCTCTGGGAGCTGGATCGCAGCCTGCATAGCTTTGCATCACGGCCTGACCGCGGCAGAAGTTGAGCAGAATTTCTCAGAAGCTGAAGATTTGGGCGGACAGGGGATTACATATACATAATAATTGGCTCTGCTCGGTTTGATACACCGGTCGGACCGCACACTCATTGACTCGAGCCGCTTTTTCCATTTTACCTTGCTGCCTGCAGAACAAAGCATGGGCCCGAATGTTGGAGATGGAGGAGTTTGAATCGCGGAACGACGAGCATCTGTACATAATAAGATGAAGTAGGAGATGGCATTGCGAGTTTCTCAGCAAAGGCAATAACTTTGAGCATAGTCATTGAGCTAAATGGACAAGTAGAGGTTTTGGTTAAAAGGCCTTCACCACCTCTTGTATCGTCATACTAGACCTGTTCGTTTCTGGCTCTGCACATGCTCGGAGGCAGGTTAAAAGAGGTGAACTGGAAGTCACTTCTGAGGGTCCGCCCAGCTTTAGTGCGATACTAGAACGGAGCGATGCTCGTCTGGAGCAAAATCTGTTCGAGAGTCTCGGATTCATCACATGCAAGTTCTGAAGTTGTATCATTTATTTCTGCATGGAAACATGACATGGTGAACTTTGACCAGCGGGGCGCGCGCTGAAAGTTACGGTACACCAGCGCCTTAGAGGCATCCACGTACGGAAGCACTTGGGACTGTAAGATACTCATTTCTGTCTGTAGATGCAGGCTGAAGTCAACTAGGGCAAGTGAGCTGGGCCAGTCCGCCTCTACCTCCGGCGTTGACCTGGTGGGCGGCTGATTACAGTCGGCAGCGGTGGTTGCGGAGGTAATGGACAGCGTGGGCAGATTGTTCCTCGTGATTCGCCGCAGCAACATCGACTTCTAAAAGCCGTTCCAGCGCAAGGTGCAATTGCCGACTTCAGCCAGCTGCCAGCTGCCATCACTCTAGCTTTGTGTTTTACTGTGCACAGGCCCGAAGTCGCCCCGCCGTCCCACTCTGCCCGCCGTCGAGAGGAATGCGGTACCTTCTCAACGTGTCGCCGATAATTCCATAGCGAGGCCACGGCGTCACGCCCTGAGAATTCTTTCCCGTGCCTCCTTCTCTCTCTCTCACCAACTCCGCGCCTGATTGGAACGTCCCGTTTGCAATGCCCTTCGCTGTCTGGACTATCATTCGCGGCGTTGCCAATAGCCCTTGTCCAGGCTAGTCACCACTCGACGCCCTCTGCAGTCTGCACCTCCAGCACCAACGCGCCATTGCACCGCCCAGAACAGGACCGCTGCTATCTTGAGCCTCTAGCCCCTCCACACCCTGCAGTTGCATTTGACTGCATCGGGGCTGGCTTGTTGAATCTTATAGCCTCTGATTCCGCTCCGGCACTGACGGAAGATACGCCTTCAACATGTATGTCGAACGTGCGCGCTCCACCTCTTTGATTTCTCTTTGAACTGCCGAAACGCGAGACCCCCATACCGTTGTTCTTGCTCTCGATGCAATGCGGGTGCGGTGCGTCCAAACAGATTTTCTGACATTTTGCTTACCGCAGGAAGTTCGGCAAGCATATTCAGCGCCGGCAACTCGAAATCCCTGAGTACTCTCAGGCCTTCGTCAATTACAAGGGACTGAAGAAGGTACTACTTGATTCGCCTGCATTGCTTCGTCCGGCCCGTTGATAACCTGTCCCAGCTCATCAAACAGCTCAGCGCTACCCCCATACTTGCTGCCCAAAATGCGTCCTCGCGAGCTCCCGACACGCAAGATGCTCAAGCTGCCTTGCAGCAGAACAAGGCTTCATTCTTCTTCAGATTGGTGGGTTACTTGGCAGATTTGCAGGCTTCGTGAGCTGACCGGATGCAGGAACGCGAGCTCGAGAAGGTCAATAGGTGCTACTTACAAAAGGAGGGCGAGCTGAAGCTGCGGCTCAAAATGCTGGTTGACAAGAAGAAGATGATGCAAAGCCGGAATTCCGCAGCATCGCGGCACTCGGCGAACCTCCGCAACCTGTTACAAGGTTTCATGCAGTTCAATGACGACCTCAGCAAACTCCAGGTAGGAGAGGCAATGGCCGCCCAGATGTTGATAGTGCTAATGAGTACAGCAATATATCGAAGTCAACCAGACGGCGTTTGCCAAGATTCTCAAGAAGGTATACAGTTCCAGGTATGCCAAATTACGAATACAGTGAGGCTGATTCTCTTCCAGTGGGACAAAACATCAAAGGTGTGAACAGCAACTGAACCCACACCGGTTCCGCTAACAAAGAGTCCAGTCCAAAACAAAAGAGCTCTACCTTTCCCGCGCTGTGGAAGTCCAGCCGTGTTTCAACCAGGATGAGCTTAGCCAGCTGTCTGATCAGGCCACGACAAATCGACTGGAAATCGAAGCGTGGGCCGAAGGCGAGCGCATCCAGTTCGACACTTCCGCTGATTCCCACGTACTTGCGGGATCAGTTGTAGGCTCGGAAGATAACGAAGCAGACAACGAACTGCTCTCTGCCGCGGTAACTGGCAATGTCGAAGCTCTACGAAGCTGGATTGCCAGACTCGGCTCTTCACCAGAGGCAGGACCGAAACTCACGCGAACATTCCTATCTGCCATTGGCGAAGCTCCAATAGTGTCGTTGCAGCTACTGGTCAAAAGCGACAAGGTCGATCTTCTGGCACAGGATGAAATCAATGGCCGCAATTGTCTACATGAAGCTGCCATCGCCGGACGAGAGCATGTGCTTCTGCTCGGCATACAAGCTAGCGTGGACGTATCGACAAAAGACGTCTACGGCCGAACACCACTCCATTATGCCTGCATGCACGGACAAGTTGCGATGATGTCTCAGCTGCTCCAGCAGGATCCAGGCACCATCAATGATCTCGACCACGACAGATTTACTCCTCTTGTGCAAGGTATTGTCCATCGCCAGCTTGATTGTGTGCATGAGCTTTTGCAGGCCGGCGCCCGCATCGAACCAGAAACAGATAACGACCATATACCCCTGAACCTTGCTTGTCAGTACGGAGCTCAGGAAATTGTTCAGATGCTGCTGGAACGCAAGGCGAGAGTTCTCCCCGATGCCGACGGACTGTACCCTCAGCACCTCGTGGCGCGCTCGCACGAACATGCCGATATCCTGCTGCTCCTGGAATCTCATGGCGCTGATCTTGATCAAAGAGACAAGTTATATCAATGGACTCCACTTTTCCACGCCGCCAGTGAGGGCTGCGTCACGACCTTGAAGATATTGCTGGAGAAGAGAGTTGACGTAGATGCTGAGGATGAAAAGTCGTTGCCGGCGATGTACTATGCAGCTTGGGAAGGCCACCTCGAGTGCATGCAGCTACTGTATCAAGCGGCTAGAACGAGACCGATGTCGCTAACGCCGGAAATTATGCGGCTCGGACCTCAAAGCCCACCCAGTAACATGCCGCAAGCCATGGCCATCGAGCATGACGGCATCCCGGATCTTGAGCTTCCTCCGCCAATAATTCCACTTCGTCGGTACGGTCACAATTTCCTCGATTCGAAGGCCTTCATACAAATCAGCTTCGATCCTGCGCCACTTGAAGGCGGATTTGACGCGATTCTCTTCTACCACGACAACAAGTACCCAGCCGCACGCCTCACCATATCGAGCAAATCGTCAGATCTGATCCCACGGAATGTTGCTCTCCCACTCCAGGACGAAGACTCCAGGAGAATGTCGTTCCAAGTTGAGCACATCGAAGCCTTCACCCTGGAATTCGACATATATCCCACCTTTGGTGCTCGTCGGATAGCTCATGGTGTTGCACTACCCGACGTTTTCACAGCAATGGAGTCCTCCAAAGGCCGCTGCGTCGTGCCTCTTTTCGATCCACGTCTACGTGTTATTGGCAGAATCGCGTTCCAATTCCAGGTTCTGAAACCTTGTAGCTTTCCGAGTGCACCCATCGAGCTCACGGGAGCAGGACCCATGGAGACATATTGGAAAGCCATGACCCAGGACACTCATCAGCCGGACTCCCTGGTCATTGGTAGCAGCTTGAGCGGAGAATACTTGCAATTGTTCGTTCAGTTAACGGCGGACTCGGTGCCCGTCCTTTATCCCAGGTGGGGAGTCGACGGTAGCATTCCCAAGAATGTCCCTGTTGGCCGTCTTACCGTTGCCGAGTTCCAGTCCCTGGGCCCCAAAGGCGCCTCTGAGCAGCTAACGAGTTTCTTGAGAGCCGAATCCGGCAATCACGACATGGGCGCGCTTCACAAGCTCTTGGCCGAGGGTCACTTCACGCTTGGTGAAGCGCTCGAAGAGCTTCCTCAATCCATTAATGTGGCTCTGAACATCATCTACCCGTCGCCAGGGGTAGAGGGACGTCTAGGCTTTGGCAAGTCGCTCAACATCAACGATTTCGCAGACTCCATATTGTGTGTTGTGTTTGATCACGCGAAGCGTACAAAAGGAAGCGATAAGGCAGGTTTCGTCAGGAGCATTGCGTTCGCCAGCTGGAATGCAGATGTCTGCACAGCGCTCAATTGGAAACAGCCAAACTATCCTGTCCTGCTCTGTAACAATCTTGGTACCGAGGCCGTCGATGCTGACGCAAGTATGGGAGTTTCACCGCCCTCAAACGGCAACGCAGCGGCGCCTGCGATCGACATTGACGGCAGAACGAGTATGAGCGTCAAGGAGGCTGTCAGAATTGCCCAGGGAAATAATTTCATGGGTTTAGTTTGTTCATCAAGATTATTGGTAAGTTGTGCCTCATGCCTCTGAATGTGCCCAAACGCGCCGAGTTGTCGCTGACGTTGATGGACAGAAATCAGTGCCTAATTTGTCGCACACCATCAAAGTTGCGGGTCTTGTGCTAGTGTCCGACACGACTTTCGATACAGAGTACACAAGACAGCGATCTTTTGTCATGCCACAGGGGGTTGACGGCATTCTCAAGGCCAATGGCGTATTAAGATTCAACGATAACGTCGATATGTAGGATCAACGCTGGACCATGCACAAGGCAGAGTATTTGCATGATCTTGGCGGGAAACGCTCGGGAGGGAATCTGAGGTAGACATCATGAGGCCGAAGTCCTCGACTGCGATAGATTGCGAATAGTTGGAATATTAATAATCGGCCAACGGCCCGAGTGACCTGCAGCCTGCGACTTGAGTAGTAATGTCTAGGCAACGCTACGATTCCAACCATGAGACCTGTATACCTCACTAGATGAGACTCGTTCTTCAACACAAGAGAAGCAGTCAAAATAAAAATAAAAATATCAGAGTAAGCATACCATATAGTCCCCCACGACCGACTTCGACTGGAAGTGTTCTTCATGAGTCTTCCACTTTCCATGGCCCGCGGTAAGCTATGTTAGTCAGCTGGTTGAATTCATCCTTCATTATAGCCAGATCCTTCTCCTCCAGTCTTGTGAAAGACTCAGCATTCTGACGCGCCGTGGCATTGTTCGTGATGGCTGTTGCTGCGTGTTGGATTCGTTGACGCTCCAGTGGAAGCCTGGGGAGTCGCTTTTTTGAAGGCAGCAAACAAGGCGCGCACAGGCGGAAGATCGGTAGCGTCATTCGGAACCGCCCCGGCGGGCCCTGCTAGCACCGCTCCCAGCTCCCGCCTGAATATCCATCTGCGTGTTTGCCCGAGCTTCTCAATACGCACTCGACCTCGCTTGGGCATCTTCCTTCGCATCACCTTGCAAGCATGGCGGACCAAGAGATGTCCGACGCTGACAAGATCCGCGCGAAGCGGCTTGCGAAGCTCGGCGGCGCATCGCAGCAAGCACAAACGCCCCCACCACCGAAGGATGGTGTGGCCGATACATCAGTCCCTCCAGCTCAGTCGCCTCCCACAACTCAAGCTGCCTCGTCATCTGAACCGAATCCCTTCAGCCAGATTGTCCGGCCGTCTCCCAAAGTTCCGCCACCAAAGATCAACATTTCCAGACAGCCGAAAGATGGGCAAATACTTAGAAAGCGAAGCCGGTCTGGGGGCCGTACTATCAGCCCGGCCCCGGCAGAGAGCCAGCCTTTGGACGTTTGGCAAGACAAATTTCTACGGACCATGTTTCGCTTGACGTTCGATGCGGAGAAAAAGCAGGATCATCACGGTAACAAGCTGTACTATATCGGAAATGTGCGGTCGGAACTGGAAAGCGCAGGCTCGCCGCTCAAACTGAGCGCCGACTTGCTGGACACTGCCATCATCGAAGCCGGAACTAGCACAGGCCCTAAGGTCACGCCGTTGGACTACCTCATATCCTGCTGGCGATCACTTTCTCAGGCTTGGAACAGAACCTGGAAGGGAAAGCCGCAGGACGACCGGCGACAGGTAGTGGAATCAGCCAGGGGTTACTGTCTGAATTACTGTATCTATGCGGTCACGATGCCGGACGTGTTCGAGCGTGAACACACTGACGGCAGCCCATTGGCTGAACACCTTCTCCTTGACCAAGAGAATCACCGCGGTCTGGATCATGACTTCCTCACAGAGCTCAGCAACCTCCTGCCAGAAATGGACGAGGCTCGAGAAGCTTTCGCTGAGGCGATAGATCAGATCAGCGTCGGTTTATCCACCAAGACGATGAACGACGACCATAGGCCCGCGATGGACGCTCTGAGAATCGTCACCCGGTACCCAAGCTTTGTTGATGTCATTGCAGAGTCTCCCAGATTCTTGCCTGACGATGTTTCAGCTGCAGATATCGAGACCGCCACTTTCCTTGGACCCTTCTTCCGGATATCACCACTGCAGAAAGATGTGACGGCCACATATTTCTCTTCTCCCCAGACAAGAGATCGAAACTTTATTGCAAATACCCAGGAGGCACTAAGGATGACTTTGCGAACACATCAGACCGATTTGAAGCTTGTGGTGGATAAATTCATCAAGCGTTCACCACAGACGCGAAACAAAATGCTGGACTGGTTTGCGAAGGCCGTCAATTTGAATCACAAGCGACGTGCCCTGCAGCCGGACGAGAAGACAATCTCCACAGACGCGTTCATGATCAACCTCACTTCCTGTCTCGATGATCTCTGTGAGCCCTTCATGGATGCCAGCTTCTCGCGGTTGGAGAAAATCGATCCGGACTATTTGCGGCGGAAGCCAAGAGTGGACATATCTGACGAGACCAAGATCAATGCAGACCAAAAGGACTCGGACGAATTCTATGCAAATGAAGCGGAAGGGCAGTCGAATTTCATTTCTGAGGTCTTCTTCTTGACTGTCGCAGCTCATCACTACGGCACGGAAGCGGCGGGAGCCAAGCTCGAGCAGATGGAGAAGGACTGTCGGTGGATGGATAAACAGATCAAGACCCTAGAAGCCGACAGAGCCAAGATCGCTGCGCAACGGCCGAGCCAGCTGCCCCTCTATGACCGAGCCTTGAACAAGTACAAGGATCGGTTGGACGGCCTGCTTTCATACAAGTATTCCGTACAGGCAATCCTACTTGACCGCCAGCAGCAGACGCGATCGATGCAGTTCATGAGATACGTAATCGTGTGGATGCTGCACCTGGTCTCGCCGAACGGATCATTCCCAAAACAACATCTGCCGCTCCCCTTACCAACGACCCAGTCACAAACTTTCGCCTGCCTACCCGAATATTTCTTCGATGACGTTGTCAGCAATTTCAAATTTATCGTCAGAAATATGCCCGATATCCTCACTTCGACCCAGAGCGAAGAGATTGTCATGCTTTGCATTACATTTTTGAGGTCTTCGGAATACATCAAGAACCCGTATTTGAAAGCCGGACTGGTGACAATCATGTTCACTGGAACTTTCCCGGTATATAACCGTTCAAAGGGCGTTCTGAGTGATCTCTTGAACTCTATGCCCTTTGCGACCGAGCATCTTCTCCATTCTCTGATGAAATTCTATATCGAGGTCGAAACCACCGGAGCACATACACAGTTTTACGACAAGTTCAATATCCGGTACGAAATCTTTCAGATCATCAAGAACATTTGGGGCACAAGAATTTACAAAGACAATCTGGAGGCAGAGGCTCGAGTCAATCTGGAGTTCTTTGTGCGCTTCGTCAACTTATTGTTGAACGATGTTACCTTCGTGCTCGACGAGGCTTTATCGAGTTTGTACAAGATTCATGACCTACAAGAGCTATTGAAGTCACCGTCTGGACTAGCGTTGCAAGGAGAGGCTAGAACAGAGAAGGAATCGGCGCTTTCCGACGCACAGGGCAAAGCCAAGTCCTACATGCAGCTTACCAACGAGACGATGGAGATGCTGAGACTATTCACCGAGACGTTGCCCGTATCATTCACGGTGCCTGAAATCGTTCAGCGTCTCGCAGACATGCTTGACTATAACCTGGGGAATATGGTGGGCTCCAAAGCCGGACAATTACGTGTCGAGGACCCAAAGCAATACCACTTTGACGCTCGTGGTCTACTAAAAGACATTGTAAGCGTCTACATGAACCTCAGGGGCATGGAAAGCCTGGTCATTGCGATTGCACGCGATGGCAGGTCCTACAAGCACGAAAATTTTGAGAAGGCCTCTAGCATCCTCACGAAACATATCCTCATGGCGCCGAACGAGGTCAAGGACTTTTTAGCCTTCGCCGAAAACGTGAAGGCGGTCAAGGAAGCGGACGACCAGGAGGAGATGGACCTCGGGGAAGTGCCCGACGAGTTTCAGGACCCATTGATGTACACGTTGATGGAAGACCCAGTCACGTTGCCAACGAGCAAGATGACGATTGACAGGAGTACGATCAAGAGTCACTTGTTGAGTGATCCGAACGACCCCTTCAATCGTGCCCCTCTAAGGATTGAGGACGTGGTGCCGAACACGGAGCTGAAAGCGCGGATTGAAGCATTCAAGGCCGAGAAGAGGGGTGCAAAGAAGGCGGCGCTAGATGCTATGGACACGTCATAGAAGCTTGCAGTTATCTCAGCACTATCTGAGCATGTCTGCTATGATCGTGCGAGCACATAAATTGACGTATTCCCCGAATAGGCGAAGGCACGATTTTTCCATAGAGAAAATGGCACGATTCATGACATTGAATTCGACCTTATCACAGGCAATCTGCGTCCCCTGCCTTTTTGTTGTCGAGTATCTATTTATGCTCACTACTAGGATTCTCACGCTGTCCTTGCCTTCATGACCGGGATAGCGGAACAACGAAAGGCCGACATCAATGCAACAGGTGGTAAAGTCGGAGAATCGCAAACACATTGTGCTTACTGTGTTGTAATCTCGGGGTCTGCCGCAAAGGGTAGAAGCAAGCTCACACGCAGCGCCACAAATTCGTAACCGTCTCTCTGGCTTCCTTGCCAGGGTGTCGTACGCCGCAATATTCACAGTTGCAATGAGTTCTACCTTTCGAACCATCTCCGGCAAAGGTCTGCTCTGCCCAGGAACTGTGAACCTATCATGGGTATATTGACCGGCCGCCTCTGAAGATGTAACTGTTCGTCTGATTCATAAAATTTCCACCATTCTGGATCTTCGCTGCGCGCCTAAATCCAAACATTGAGCTTGGCCGAGATTTGTCAGTTTGAGTTTAAGCTTCTAGCTCGCCGTCGCCGAGCATGACATCGCCAATACTTGAGTGTACGTTTACATCTGGTGCCCAAAATTAATCCCGTTACCCTGAGTCGTTTATATCTCAACAGCTGAAAGCTTCCACGCATTTGCCCAGCTTCCTCTTCTTGAGTCACCTCCTTCGCATCCACAAAATGAACGTTTTCACAACCTTTCCCTCTTTCCTTCCTTTCTCAATCCCGTCTCTGGCATTCCCTCTGTATCCCAGACAGGACCCAGACGCGACCTTCACACACCCCTCCTCCGACATCTTCCTTATCCCCGGCCGACCAGTTCAAATCCCCATCACGTCCAGTAGCACCTCGCCTGCTCCCTGGACACCGACGTCCGCAATCGACACGACACGCGCGTTCGCCAACTTCTCTGTCCCGCTGAAGTGCCCCGACATCATAGCGCTCGTGAACGAGGGGATACGAGGACCAGACTTTATCCTCGAGACACCAAAGGCTGTGACGAACTGGACTTTTGAAGGGACTGCCGAATCAGACGCAATCTGTGGACTTTGGGCCCGTCATGCAGTGCGTATATGGGGTATTTGCGGGTGATTGTGCCGGCCGGGGGGGGACGAGCGTGAGAGAGTGTGTAGTGGCATTTAGGGGACGACGAAGAGACGGAGGGAGGGTTCAGAGATGTGCGTGTTGAGAGCTGAGACGAACGGCTTCGAGGTGATGGTAGGCAAGCGTCTAAATTGATCACGGAGCCATGTGCTGTTGCGAAGAGACAGAGAACGTGAAGACTTGGCGGATACGAGTATTGCGGGCTTGGTAGTATTGCGAAAGAGGACAAGACATTCGAAGAAACAAGTTCGAGGTGAAAGGCAATGACGATACACTTGGGATGAAATTACTTCTCTTATTACTATATACGATCGTGATACGGCCTTACTATATTAATGCTGACGGCACGGACACCTCATGCAATGATAAGTTGCTTCTCCTTCTTCAAGTTGCGAACAGTCTCGATCGGAATCTTCAGGATCTGAGCGACAAGTGGAGCAGGAGTGAGAGCCAGCCACTGAGTCAGGGAGATGTCAACAACACGGTCGCTCTTGTACAGCTCAATCCACTGCAGGGTCTCGTTCTCGCTCGTGTTCAAGACGTAATGACCCGCATTGTCGGGAATGGCGGCCGTGTCACCGGCGCGGAAGTTGAAGGTGCGAGCTAGGGAACCGCCCAAGAAGACGGTAGCCTGAGCCTCGCCCTTGAGGAAGTACAGCCACTCCTGAGCGTTCGGGTGCCAGTGAAGCTCTCGCAGCGCACCTGGGACGAGTCAGCACGAACGCTCGCAAATGACCCGACTGGGGTAACTTACCGGGCTCGAGGGTCACTATAGCGGCAGCGATGGTCTTGGCGGCAGGGAAGCTTTTGGAGTCGACGATCTTGACCGTGCCGCCGCCACCTGCAGCCTTTGTAGCGTTGACTTTACTGGCATGGTAAATGAACGATGAGTTGCCGGAGAGAGCGCCGTAGGGCGAGGAGACACCTTCGGTGTTCACGGTGCCATTGGTGATGTACGGGTTCGGGCTAGGGACGTTGTTGAAGACTGACGCGTCGACGCCTTCAAGAGTTAGCTTTCTGCACGCTACTGAGGAAGCACATTTTACGTACCGAAATTCTTGGCGAGGATGTCCTTGGGTGTGTGAGAGACCCAGTCATCGACCATGAATGTCGTGCCTGTGGCCTCGAAGTTGCCGTCGTCGAATGCCAGGAGATATTCGTTCTGGTCCGCAAGACCGGTAATGACGTGAGCCTCACCCTTGGGGAAATACCAGATGTCGCCCTCGTTGAGCACCTCGTACTGATTCTGCCCGTTCTCGTCAACGGCTCCAAGACCGACCTGACCCTTGTAGACGTAACCCCACTCGGCCTGTGCAACGTCAGTCAAGAAATCCGCCGCGGTTCACAGCTTGACGTACGACTCTGTGCCAGTGCAGCTCACGGGTAGAGCCCTTTGTCAGATGCTGCTGAGCTGCGGCAATGTCTGTGGAGGCTGGGAGGTCCGTAATGAGCTGCTCGCGCACCCAGCCGCCGTTCAAGAGACGGGTCTTGGAGTCGCTAAATGCCCACTTGAGGTTGACGACGTTGCCTAGCTAGACTTCAGTATTCGGTTCACCGTACGCGAACGCGCTTGGTTTGCTCACCATTGTCCGTGGACTGCTGCCCCAGGTTGGCAGGATTTTGCAGGTCAAGGGCTTGGTTGGTTCCTCCAAGCAAAGGAGCACCCTTACCCTTGCCATCGTAGGGCTGGCCTGAACCGAACCCGGGCCCGGACTGTCTCTTCTCAATTACAGGACGCAAATGCTTGGAGCCAGTATGCTGGGAGACATCATCCGAGCCACTGCGAGCATACGGCGTTGCCACAGCAAGAACGCTCGACGACAAAAGAAGAAGTGAAAGCTGCTGGACCTTCATGTTGAGATACTTCGCAAAGGCGTTGACAGGCTGTCCAAGTGCACGATTTGCTCACAACGGCGGAAAAGAACTATTACATATATGCTTTCGGGGAGTGGACTTTCACAGGGTCTGTCAAATTGAGAAGCTGTCACGCAAGATCCCGGTCAAATGATCCAGTGAGACTATTCAGTAAGCTGGCTCGGACTTGGCTAGGCCTAATAGCTTCTTACCCTTTTGGTCGAAAATGCGGCAAAGGCATGCAGGCCGTGTCAAACTGACGCCAGGATGCACCATAGTCGGAGCCTTTGACTGGGAAGTTACATGATCGAGATGGCTCACGCGATCGCCGACCAATGCGCTAGTTCACTCGACGTAATATCGATAGCACGGGAAGCTGATTCACCTGGACTCCATGCTGAGATCTGGAGACCGGTGCCGTGTGCTGAGAGTTGGAACCTTGGTTGTGAGCTCCTTTTAATTTTCCAGCATAGTTGTGGCGAGGCATCATGGTGTTGGGTTGTCAGAAAGGATGGCGGTTAGTGTACGGAATTGAAGCTTGAGATGGTGCCATAGCGCCAAGCCTTTGCCGCCAACGTCCATCCGTCCCTTTTCGTGACTTGTGCAGCCACTTCAACGCTTTTGCTCCACCCCTTCAGCAGTTCTCCCCGAACCGGACTCATCATGCAGATTGAAAGCTTGGGCCTTTGCAATAAGGCGTCCCAACCGTGCGCCTGCCAAGCATTCGACCTTCTTGGGATCGCCAGCCTCATTCAGCACGCCATCCTATACCTGCAACAAAAACCGTCCTCTAGGTCATATACAGTCAATCAAGAGCGCCAACAGGCAAGCGCGGAACTTCCCTGGTAGCCTCGGTTGCAGGCATGCCTGCATCGTTATCCCTTTGCGGAATGAACAATCCGCCTTTGGGAGGTGCCAGGGCCCACGCAGTCTCGAGATTCATGGCCGTGATTGCTTATTTGCCACTAGTCATTGCTTAGCTGGTGTTCCGAGATCTCCTCCAACGCTAGGATCGCAGCCCCTGCAGGTTGCTTGTGAGGGTTCCTGGCACTTTCGAGGGCCCCGTTATCGGCGTGCTAGAAGTGGAAGATCCTTCAGCCTACCCTCGGCGGTCCAAGATCTGCAATCTGCCTTGATCAAGCTATGAAAAGCCAGACAACTGCAAACAATACCGGAAGATTGCCGGTGGGAAGCTTTCAAAGATGGGCAGCGCAAGGGCCCTTTCTTCCCTCGAAACCAAAAGCTCCTGCCTCGAGCATATCCATGAGAAATTCAAGTGTTTGACTTACCTCGAGGCATTCATCGCCTACTGTCGTATCCAAGCGGAAAGCGTTCCAAATTACTTGACGTTTTCCGAGCTAAGCAACCACCTATCGGTAGGTACTCAGCAAGCCAAGACACTCCAGCTCGAAGTCAACACAAAGCTACAAAGCTTCATCTTCAGTGAATGTGTTTTGCTGTCATGTGCTTGACCAAAAAGGGCAAGCGGCTACCACCACCTGGCAAAGACCGAATGCATGGTCCGAGTTTGTGTGACACATTGCCGATCTCCATTCCTTTCCAGGGTCCCAACTGTCTGACAGACCCCTGTTAGCCAAGACATGAGAGTGCTAGCGCCTCTCTAAGCAAGATGCGATTTTGAACATCTGCGCCTCTTGTGCGGTCGGCAAGGAAACAGGTGAACGAGGCCGGAAGTTCCTCCTGGGTGCCTGACAATGGTACACCAAATTGTCGATATCGACATTAGCACGGACGGAAAAGTTTGAGTGAGCAAGGCATACCAAACACATCCAATCAAGGCCATGATTGTTGTGTCAATCGAGAGATGTGCTGCAGTGCTAGCTTTGTGTGCCGCATGATGTGAGCTGCCCCTGTGTCCCATCTTAACACCATCCTACAGTACTGTGACAATTTGCGCCGCAGCCAGAGCAGCTGGCACGGTGAGTCTGTCGTCTAATGCAAAGAAACCCTGTCCGCCGACGGCACCAACGGCGGGGATAGCGTGTTTGACTCCAGATTTGATGACCATCAACGCCGAGAAACCATCAACCAGATACCATCAAGTCAACATGGAGGTTGTCGAGCTGACTTGAAAGCCGAGCCTGTAGGATGCTGAACCAGTGGACAGACATCGAGATTGGTGTGTCTGTTCATTCCGGCACTCTCGCCTGGTCTCCACTGCATGCTGAAGCCACCTGACCATCACGGTGAGATGTGAGAGGAGCGTTACCAAAATTGTGATGTGATGAGATGAGATGAAATTCCTCGGAGGTCCGTCTGAATGTAAGAAATTGTCACCAGATGATGTTCAGGAGCAAGGACACGCTATTCCATGTAGGGTTGATATGGCAACTTCCTGATGCTAGTGCTCGACGCTAGGAAGGACGGATACTTTTCGGGCAACCTCTGGGCGCTCAGATTGCTGATCCTTCTTTGCCATTACTTTCTTTTGCCACCAACGTCTTCCAGCCTGCCGTGCTAGCAATAAACTTTCTCCGCCCAAGGTGTCTCAAAGCGGCAAGGATACATGCTCCGTTGCCAGCGAAATAGGCGCCACCGAGATGTGGACTGTGTATGTCTCAAAGCACACCATCGATGAGGCGATTATTGGGATGGACCGAGGGCGTGAAGTGACCGGAGTGTCAAGAATGGTGGTTCGTGTGAAGGAGACTGGTTGTCTTTATAAGGGCCCTGGTTTCCGGGCTCGAGCAGATAGTCTTGACCACGCTGCTCAAACTTGCTCAATAACGCTCTGACAAGCTCAGAAGCGCTCTTTCCAGCCACAGCGACCTCTCGAAATCGTGCAAGATGCGGTCCTTCAGCACTGCATGCCTTGTTGCCCTCAGTGGCTTTGCCGCTGCTCTGCCTCAGGGCGCCAACACTCCAACGAAGAGACAGATCTCTCTGCCTCCTCTGATTCCCGCCATTCCTGGTGTCACCGAGCCCTTGGCCTCCAACGCACCGCCACTGCCCATCTTGCAGCTGCCCACTCCTCCCCTGGACAGCCCCCCTCACGAGGTCAACACTAAGATCAGGCCCAAGAAGATTGGGTACTTCTGGACAGCTGCCGGAGACAACAACCACAAGGACTTCCTCGCTGCCTACAGCTTGGACGATGACACTTTCGGAACTCTCTTCAAGATCGTCGATGTGCCTTCTTCGGGGAACAGCCCTCACCACTCCGGTGTCTCCAAGGATGGCAGGACCATATGGGGCGGTGGTCTCCTCTCCCTGCTGAAGACGCAGGATACCGGCTTCTACTTTGATGTCAGCGACCCCTATAATCCCACGTTCAAGAAGAGCGACCGTGCTCTCTTGTCCTCGATTGCGGACGAGATCCGAGCAAAGCCTGGTGGAGGTTTCTTCATCACCTACATGGGCTCTGCTGTTGGTCTCTCGCCAGGCCGTCTTGTTGAGACTGATGAGAACTACAACATCATTCACGAATGGCCCGAGGATGTTGAAGGAACCCTGAACATCTTGAACGAGCAGTTCAGCCCTCACGGTCTGTCCATCGACTTCGAAAAGAACGTCATGCTCACCTCCGACTTTGTCGTTCCTGCCACTATTCTGAAGCCCACTCTCGGCATTCAGCGCGCCAACACACTTCGTCTCTGGGATCTGCCTACCCGCAAGATCATTCGAACTATTACCATCCCCAACGGTGGCGGAATCCAGGATGTCAAGTTCATTCCTGGCAACCCCGAATCTGCTGCTATTGCAACCGCTGTCCACCTCGGGCAGGTCTGGATCATCTACCCCTTCCGCACCGATTCCAACGGGAAGCAGGGTGTTGCTGAACTCCTCTACGACCTCGGCCCCAAGGCTCGCGACACCACTGCCATCTACTCTGACCTGTCTCAGGACGGCAAGTACGCTTACTTCACCCTCACCACTGCCGACCACATTGCTGCTCTCGACATCTCCGATCTGAACAATGTCAAGCGTCTTGACGACCCAGATTCTTACCAGGGTATCATCGGACCCCACTACATCAAGGTCACCCCCGACCAGAAGCACATTGTCGTCACCGACTACTTCGTGCAAACCGGCGAAATTGGCATCATCAACACTCCTGCCGATTACAAAGCCCAATACATTGACATCCTCCCCAACGGAGGTCTGTCTTTCAACCGCTCTATCGACTTTGCCTACGAGTTCAAGGAGCGTGGAGGAGCCAAGCCCCACTCGGCCGTGGTCTTCGACTTGACCGACCCGGCGAACCCGCTCTACTACTAGACATCGAACCGAGCTGCGGTGGATTCGCCGTATCGCGGACCGCGACGGGACACGGTCTAAGGCGAGTGACCATCACTCTGTAGATGGCTTTCAAACTGTAGGGATTACCATTCTTTAGATGGCTTTCAGACTGTGACTAGAGGAACAAGGGCCTCCGTATTTTGTTAATAAGATGAATCAATCGAACCATACTCTCCATGTTCTGACTCTCATGGCCCATCACGTAGTAAAGAAATTAGTCGCCAGCGCTGCGTTTCTATTCTCCGAAAATCCGATAGACTGTTGAAACTTGCATTTTACGTTAGCAATATCCAAATGGCAAAGCTACAATCTCCGGCGTGCTTTTAGCGTATCGGATCGTCCGTTTCCCGTGTGAATCCTGCCATTTCGTCCTAGCGCGATGATACCATCGAGCTTGGCTCCTAATTCGGTCACTTTGGCACATTTAGCGGCATCGAAGTGGGTCCGTAATCTGTGCCCTGCATGTCTAGGTCAAATCAAAATACAAGATGGGGATGGTAGCGCCATTCTCAGTGGAGTCGACTGCTTCGCCCCTGCCCTTTCACCACGGGACCTACACTGATCCGACAACGTTTTGCGAGAGATGTGATATCTTGACTTCGATTTATTGGTCGAAGAGTGGCTCTCTGTCCCGTCAGACTGATATGGGATTGCGTCTTTGCATTGGCACTCGGCGCTGCAGTAGTCGCAAAGCATGTGTTGAAGTCTTGTTGCTTTGACAATCTCTATATCAGGCAGAACCTCCATGCCCGCCTGTTCCTGCGGTCTTGCCTCACTCACATTCCACTCTTCTCCCGCCCAGACAAATTCACCAAGCATTTACCACCAAGCTTCAGGTACATCCAGCACGATGCGTTCCTCCATCATCGCCCTCTTCAGTCTGACAACTGTATTGGCCGCACCGGCCGGTAAGAGGGTATGTATACAAGTCGTCGAATGCCATCATAGAGACCGTGCTAACGAGATTCTCTGCAGAGCGACTCTGACGGCAACAGCGGAGGCCTGGGGGATGTCTTGAGCAACCTCGAGGGCTACCTCCCTCTCCTCGGTGGCAACAACGGGTGAGCATGTTCAGACTCCAGGGATTTCTTCTCGAGCAAAACACTGACCATTGTGGTAGGCCCCTCATCCCGGGTGCCTTTGGCAGCGACAAGAAGAAGCGCTCCGACTCCGACGGCAACTCCGGCAGCCTGATGGACGTGTTGAGCAACCTCGAGGGCTACCTCCCCATCCTCGGTGGCAACAATGGACCTCTCATCCCTGGCGCTTTCGGTAGCGACTAGGGGTCGTACCACAGCCGAGAGACAGTGTTGAATGGGATGGCACCAGCCTTTCAGAGTCCAAACTTATGTAAATTTGCCATAATTATGACATGATTCCAAGATTATCTGAGACCAGAATGTCTCGACCCAACAGTCCCGAGCGGAGTGCTCGCTCATCGCCCTCCAGACCCTAAGACTGTTCTCGGAGGAATGGCACGGATGTAGAAACTCCTGTAAGTGCCTGTCGGGGCATCTGACACGGTGACTCGAGCATGCTTCGGGATCGTTGAGCCCTCGCTCGGCTTGAGATTCACTCGGATGAACCACGGGAATCTAGTAGTCGCGGCCGTGTAGTGCGAAGGTTCGGGCAGAGGTGAACCGGTAACAAGAACCAGCATCACAGACAGATTCGATAGGCATGCAAGCAGGCATAGTTGGTGGCAGTTCAGTTGCGGCACGGATCTGTCTGGTGGCGGACTCGTCGTTGTTGGTCAGATCCCATTGGCCTTACTGGACCTAGTCCTGACCGTCGAGCCAGGCAACAAGCTCTTTGCGTCTCCGTCATCGATGAGTAAGGGCTGAGTGTGAGGTCGCGTGTGTCGCAACAATTTGGAGACGCCTTGTGGTGAAGCTGCGAGATGCTGCAGTCTATGCTTTCAGTGGCTGTCATCACCACTCAGTTCCGGAGATCAGCCTGGAATTTTGGTTATCGAGGTGCTATACTGCCTCGCACTAGACTGCACGTGGCGGCTCGTATCGTGCCATCTTCACGTCTTTTGTCAGCATGCCGCATTGTTAAGCCGGTCTCTAAGGCCGGCCGAGCTCAGTCCGAAACCAAATAAGCTTCGCAACGAGGTCATTACGCACATTCTGCAAAGTTCTCTGCCCGAACGTGAGCCACGTCTAGCTTATACACATCGAGTTGCAGGGCTATTGGGCGGCCGGCGGCGTAGTCGTGATCGCCCCACCAGCTTGCCGCCATCATCGCATTGAGGGCGTATAAATATAAGTTGCCTCTCCATCTCCTGACTGATATTGTAACCAGACCACTCGAAAGATGGCATCACAAGTGCAAAAACCCATTCTCATTGCGGGCGGAGGCCTCGCCGCTCTACTGCTAGCCCGTTCTCTCTTACGTTCATCTATCCCGTTTGTGGTTTTCGAGCGAGACGCTTCTCTCTCTTTCCGCACCCAGGGCTACAGACTTCGGTTGTCAGCTGAAGGCCTCGACGCGATTGAAGAGGTCCTCGGTCCGGAGGGCTTTGCCAGATTCTGGGATGCATGCGGCAAGACCGGTGGCAAGGGCTTCGCGGCCATCGATGCCTTGACAGGCGAGGAGATTTCGGAAGGGGATCCAGCTCCGACACAGCAGCCTCAGTAGCCTGAGCAACCACGCACCCTCGCACAGACATTGCGATCGCGAGAAGGGAAGACTGTTGGCATTTCCAGGGGCGATATGAGGGCAGTGTTTATGGAAGGTTGCGAGCCGTACGTTCGGTTCTCGCATCATGTAACTGGGTAACGGTATCTACTCGAAGGTCGCGAAGCAGGTGTCAGGAGGCAAGATCAAGACCTACGACACCGGTGCTCGCGGTATCCACGGCCAGGCTCCAACCACGGCGTTCAAAGATCTCGGCGAAGGCGTCTTCCGCGTCGTCGACGACTCGAACCCCGACGGGAAAGTCTTCATAATCACGAACGTCCGTTCAGGCGACATGGACGACCCTAGCATCAACTTCGGTTGGACAATGGGCGGCACCCCTGGCGTTATAATCCCGCCAAACAACGACTTCTCCATCGTTGGCAAGCAGGCGGCCGACTTGGCCAAATCCCTGACCACGAAATGGCATCCGCGGTTGAAGCCGCTGTTCGACAACATGATCGAGTCGGACGCAGCCTTCTGGAGGATCACCTGCTCGGCTCCCACTGGTGTTCCGGACTGGCCCAACGAGCCGCGTGTGACGGTCATTGGCGATGCTGCACACTCCATGACACCTGCTGGCGGAATTGGCGCGAACACTGCAGTTCAAGACTCGGCAGTCTTGGGCAAGTTGCTTGCCGAATCGGCAGGCCGTGCTGACGGGGTGACCGCGGCCTATGAGAAGGAGATGAGAAAATATGCAAGCGCAGCGGTTCAGTATAGCTACGGAAATGCCGAAAAACAGTTCGGGGTCAAGATCGACGTCAACACTTCGCCGACAGTCGGATGAGCGGAAGACAAGGCCATGCCTCGAGCAGTCTTCCCAGTTTCATCCTGAGGGTCTTCCAATAATACTTTGCATGCGAGCGATGTGGTCCAGATTTGAGTTGCTGTTACTCCCAGTTCCACTAGAAGACGCCGATTGTGTCGCATTGTTAGCGCAGATTTGAAGCATAGAACATATTTCAGCAATCAAAACACTTTTCATGTATTCATGGTCTCAAAATGGTCGACAACTTGAGCAGCTGACAGATGCGGTGTCAAACAAGGGGTGCTCTGATTGGCATGACTAGCCTGATAAAATTTATTGTCTTGGTTTACCATGAACGACCCTATGCGCCGATATGCTTTGGACAAGCCTCAACTTCTATTGTAGGGTGCAGAATTGACAACGTCCACCGCCAGAAGCGTGAGCTCGTGTAATCCTGGCTTCACCCTCTCCTCGCGAGGCCAGCCTGAGTAATAGATTCTCAAAGATCATACCTGTCACCTCGAATTTCGCCGTCAGCTGTACCGCGAAACGATCTCGAAGCTCCTCACTAGCAATCGAATCCTGATGCTAGGGAAGCATGATACATAGCCCAGCCGGCGCACTCGGTCCCCAGGGTGTCGCTGCTTGAGGTCTTCCCAGTCCCGACCCAAAAATCATGCATCCAGTCATAGGTTTCCCAATTGATGGGCAGGAACGATGTTTCGTCATTCGTTGCTGTAGGCCCGTGCCTTGTGATCATCGGAGCCCAGGGTATGCAAGGCACTCTTCTGATGCGCCAGTAGACCAGCTACTTTCCACGGTGTCAGACGAGCGAGCTCATCCATCATCATGCCAATGACCTGGAGGATCGCTTTGAGGCACTGGATGCGCTCAGAACGGAAGTCGACTTCGAGGCCGAAGAAATCAGCATTGGTGGGATCGAAAGGCAGCCGCGGTGGGGGCATGAGACCGAATGACAGATTGCCAAACCGCGGCGCTCGTTAGTTTCTTTTTCACCAACGAAACACGTTATGCGCTCTTACAAGCGTGGAATTCATCATAGCTTGGGAGGTTTTCGCGGCCAATTTCCTCGAAAACGATGAGTTCGTATTCATTTGGTCACTTGAGCTTGGCTTTGTATCAATCTTCGGTGTCCATAGACATCTTGCCAGTCAGAAACGGAAGTTGCTCGAGAGTGCGGTCCAGGGCCCTCTGCGCGATTCCTACAGCGCGTTCGGCATCATCGACATTGAAGATGAAGAAGAAGATCGGCGTTGGCTTCTCAGGCGTCATTTGGTCCGTAGCGGTCAGTGTAAACTGGCGAGAAGGCATCGTGGCTTGTGTATCCACTTGGCCTTGTTTCGCAGCTTTGGCAGTGCTGAGAATGTTCTTGCAATAGGACGTGCTTCTGAATCCATCGCGAGGCTCGAGATATGGGTGCGAAGTGATTAGATTCAAGGGAATCCAATCTCCGGAGTCAACAAAAGCAAGGCCGTGTCATTGTGAGCAATCGTCCGCCTTTTACGTCGCACCATAGTGCCCTGAAATGGCAATTCTCGCGAGCAGCACGCCATTTTCAGCCACGCATTTCACGAGACATACCACGTATCGCCGTCCGAGAGCATCTGTTGTAGATTTCGCTCCTCCTGTCGCAGAATGAAGCGTGTTAGGGGCCAATGCAAGGCTGTGCCTGTGACGGGGCAATAGTTGCGGTTTCCGAAACTGCAGAGAACAAAGTCACGGTTAGCGGTTAGCTTCGCACGCAAACTCAATAATTGACTTATTGTAGCCTTGGACGCATGCTTGCATAAGCTTGTCCTAGCTGCATCTCAAGCCAGCTTCTTCTCAAGACAACATAGGGCAAATGATCGTCTTGTAAGCCTCAGCAGATCTGATACCACGAGAGGCTTTGAGGCGAGCTCTGTAAAGCTTGGTTCCATCATCTATGGGTGATCGTGAAGCTCGAGTACAGAAAATCAGACACCAATGTCTTTCAGAAATCACAGAGACTGACAGGGAAACAATTGCCCTCGGTGTGGCATGCCGAGCCAAGATTACCGAGCCAACGACACTGACGATCAGGCGAACAATCGAGATCATCGGCAGCAATTGGCCGAAGAAGCTCACCATATCATTCTGTGTTGTAGCGATTCAATGAAGCGTTTCGTAGCGTAAGGAGTCTTGGATCAATGCCTCGCGGTTGACTGGACAACGAATATAGATAGAGATCATGTGACTTGAGAAACGACAGCAACCTCTTTTGTCCCGAGATAGCCGGCTCGCCTAATGCACGGACTTCCCATCGGTAAGCTTACCTTGACACAAGACTTTTAACCCTCTCGTACCTCGTCCAATCACTGAGCCATCTAGGCACCAAAGCAGGGCCCCTTCTGAGGGACATTACTCTGCCATGTTTCATATCATCCTTCATATCCTCCCTGGGTTGACACCCGGCGGTCAGAAAGCTCGACCCAGTCTAGATATTGAGCTTCTTTAATCTCTCTGGAGCATGCTGGGTGGACCTTCCAGAGTCTTTGTCTCAAAACGTTTGAACGGTATAGTTTGAAGACATTCTTGCCAAGTCCGCATACGTCCGCGGTCAGGCCTTCGTAATTGGATCACCGAACCTCGTGTCCGGAGAAGATGCGGCTGTGGCTTACACATCTGCATCCTTCTGCAGACTGGTCTCGTTCCGACAAGCATCCGCCAGAGGAGCCTCAGCCTATCAGGAGGTCCGACCGAGACCACTCGTGCTGGCTCATGGTACTGTAGCATATGGCAGCCTTGATCCGTTCACCTCATATAAGAGCGACGTCGCGGTCCCTATCAACCACTGGCACATTGATTACTGCCTTCACCTTTTTATTTTCAAGATGCGCCTTGATCGACTAGTCTGCTATTTCTGCCTCTCACAGCTTACCTTGGCAGACAAGTTCACTGTTCAAGCTCAGCTGGGGCCATATCCGGTGTCTATCAGCCACCATGAAGTTCGCACCAACCGCAATGATCCTCTCGCGCCATCGCCTCAACTTCGTCGCTTAATGGTCACCGTCTATCAACCTCAGCTTGACATATTGGCTTGCCCAGCGGAATTTCAGGCCAATATTTCCTATATACCTGATTCTATTGCGCAGGCTTTTTCGAAATACATCGCCGGTCCCCTGGTCAGTGCAACGGAATTAGCGAACTTTCAGCTCATCAACTGCACAAGACCTGTCAACAGTAGCCAGGCTTCGTCCCCAGCACCCATCGCTCTGTTCTCTCACGGACTACAGGGCAGCCGCTACATATACGCTTCCTCTCTACAAGCAGTGGCCAGCTCTGGATACACCGTTATTGCCATTGATCACACATACGACGCCGTTGCTGTTGAATTTCCCGACGGCACTGTTGCACCTACCAATGTCTCGACCGACGCTGCGTACAGCGGTAATAGCACTTATTCAGATCTCGTATACGGTGATTTCCTGCAGCCGATCCGAATCGCAGACGCCATTTCTGTCCTCGAAGCCGTGGAATCAGGGCGCCTTCCAGGCTTCGCCGGTCATCAAAAGCCTCTGAAGGCTGCGATGTATGGCCACTCTCTGGGCGGAACTTCGTCTGCCGGCGCACTCGCCAAGGATAGCCGCATCTGCGCTGGAATGAATATTGACGGGAACTTTCTCGGATTTGTGCGAAACCTTACAATCACAAAGCCGTTTGTCATGCTCGGTGAGGAGAAGGTGCTATCATCATGGCCACCGTTTTTCAAGCAGAATCTAAGAGGCTGGAAGGCACAGGCAAATGTGAAGAACACAGTGCACCTGAGCTTCACCGATGCTCCAATTGTGGTGGATGCTTTGGAGAAAAGGCAAAGCTTGACGGCGGATCAACTTGCGGCCTTTTGTGGGTCTGTTGACAGCAGGAGGAACCAAGAAGTGGGGTGGAGGCTCACAGCAGAATGGTTGAATTCTGTTTTCAGAAGGGAAAAACCGATATTGCTGGAACAGCCGAGTTCGGATCTCCCGGACGTTCAGCTCGCCCCTGTTTATTGACCAGTTTTTGGGAGGCCGGCTCTGGTCGTACGACAAGGCTAAGTCTTCTACAGGCTTGCCAACCTTCAGTATAGCTGCCCGCAAGCTCTATACTCAGCATCAACTGTACTGCAGTCTCAAGACTCATGGTATTGTGCAGCCATCTCTCTGAACCGTTCTGCGCATTGACCACCTCTGTTGCACCCTGCTCGAATGGTCTCTGCAAACTTTCTGGTAGCATGGACGCCCTACAGACTATCCTGACCTCCAATCGCCGAGTACCTTCTAGACCTGGATTCTGGTTTTTGCATGTGACCCAATCGCGGACATCTGCCAATATAAAGCTCGCCTCGAAGGTTCGGCTGACCAAACATTCGCTGCTCTACTGCAATGTTATCGACTGTGATATCCTCATATCACCACCAGCGGCCTTGATCCGCTCAGTGATCGTCTTGTGTATACGTAATACCGAGGCCACGTCCGGTACAGTTTGAGTATCAACCTCGAAGCTAGGGGCGGTACAAAGCAGAACGGGCATTGCAGTGAGATAGCCGAGCTGGGCAAGTGGATTTCGGTTTCCAGAGCGCGCAAATTGTGCTGCCTAGAGCTCAAAAATTGCTTTGAACATATCGTACGGGGCGTCTCCGTGACCGAATGCATAAAAGCCAGTCGTCTTGTTGGCTAATCGCTTCAGGTCGCTCGATGGTGCAACGCCCAACGGGCAGCCGTCTTGGTTGTCGTCTGCCCATGGTGGAACGAACAGCTTCACGGCGTCTGGTCGTCCTACTTGCCAGTTCTGAGGCTCGGGATTGAGTGTCACATTCAATTTTAGGTCGTCGTCCCAAGGGTTGGTGATATGGTAAAATAGGCCTTCAACACATACCGAAGAAAAAGACGGCAACAGATCAAAGCCCCTGATAGGCATCCGAAAGCTCAGACATCGCAAAAACAGAGAAAAAGCAAGATGAACGAGACTTTGCGCCGTTCAGATCGTTCAGCTACACAACGTCCTGTAGTTCAGGGACGGTATCAAGTGACTGCGTGTCTACCGAGCTTAAATACGTTCAGAGCATGTTTGTGGAGTGAGCTGGCTTAGCCTGAGTCATGCCAACAGATTCCTCGGACAAGGTTCGCTATTTTGTTCTTTGCCTAGCCATGCGGATATGCCCAACACTTTGCTTGAACCTTTCCCTGTCTCAATAATCCGGCCTTTCGCCTGGGCCCGGAGACTTCCAGTGCGGGGTACGTTCGAAATCGCCAGGTGCATTAATTAGGGACCCAGACTTTCTTTTCAACACTATCTCCTCAGGCCCGTCTTCACCATCGCACATACCAATCTGTCCACATATTCGACCGCGACTTGCCTTTCGCCGCCGAGAGGAAAATCATCTTACTCATGGCACCTTCCCGCGAAAAACTGCTTGAGACCGCTCAGGCTCTGATTGCGTCTTATCAAGGTTGGACAATTGATTCTATCATGGAGTACCGCAGCCTTGATTGTATTCAGCACAGTCTACCGGCATCGAGAAAGCAGCCATCCCGCAATAACGACGAGTATCGAAAATTTTTCTCCGAAGTGTTGCCACGTTACCGTAATTTCACAACAAGCATGGATCAAAAAGAGATGTTTGTGGACGTACAAGAAAGAAAGGTGCACTTGCATGTTCGGAGCAGGTCAGATACTGCAGTCGGGGAATATTCGAACGAGTACAGCTTCGTTCTGAAAATGACCGAGTCAGGCGATAAAGTTCAGGAGATTTGGGAGTTTTTGGACACTGCGTACGCGAATGACTTTCAATCCCGTTTGAAGAAGGAAGAGCCGACCAAAACGGCCGAATGAGCACCTGCATGAGCAATTCAGTTGGTCCATGCAGCGGTGCCAGAGTGTCTTCAACACGAGGAAGACCGAGAGTGCTATCACTACTGTCTTCTCGACAACGTTCATTATCATTTGTGTCAATAGCAAATCAACCAATGCGTTCGCTTCTACGGAAGTGTCCACCATTTCTCATGGACTTCTCGCAAGTCAACCTTGCCCTGCTGAAGATATTCCGTGATGTCGTTTTGAGGATCGGCCTCTTTTCTTGTTTGTCCATTTCCCAAGAACCAATGAAATCTGTTGTGGGAGTTTCCTAAATACTCATATTCCCAATCTTCCCACCTGGGAGATTTGCGCACAGCAGTCAGATGCCCCTCGCTCCCGGGGAATAGACCATGGATTCGTGCCCCGGGTCGTCCCCCATTGTACCAACTCCTACAGTCCTCACTCAGAACAGTCGTAGCGAAGAATGCATCTGCATACTCGGTAAACTCTTTGGTCGCGCTCTCGGAGGGCGCCATGCTTCGAATCCCTTCGGTTGATACTTTCCGCAACACCTTGGCAAAATACGTAATCTGCGTCTCGATACCATGTGGAATGGTCCCACTTGCACCTGCAGCATTGGGCCCGAAGATGAAAAGAAGATTGGGGAACTTGGGACTCGCGTTTCCCAGATAGGTGAAAGGAAATCCGTAGAGACCACCAGGCTTCCATGCACTGCTCAAGTCGATACCATTTGCGCGAATCGGAAACGGGGGAGCCATACTGGTATTTGCGCCTGTGGCGCAGAATACAGCTTCGACCTCTCGATGTGTGCCGTCGGTTGTCTCTATACCGGTGCGTGTGAACTGAGCGATAGGTGTCTTGATGTACTCGACGTTATTCTCACAGAGGGATTCGAGATACCCTGGAGCAGGGGTAAGTCGGCGACAACCGGGTGAAAAGTCGGGAATGATATCCTCGGCGAGCTCAGGTCTCTTCGCAAGCCGTTTGCGCATCACATCAGCGAAAAGCTTCCGAGCCTCGTTGGACGCATCCGAGTCTCTGAACAGAGTGCCCCTTGGGCGCCAATATTTATCTTCAAGCTCCTTCCGGAAGCTGACATAGGTCTCAGGGTCTTTGAGCGAGCCACGTTCTGCGTCTGAGTATGGTTGAGGCTCAAAAGTTCTTTCGTCACCCGCCCAGGACAGCGACACCCAAGTCCCACTGCGTGCATAGTGGTCGATATGAGCAGACATTTGTTGCAAGGTAGGAACAAGCTGCAAACCACTTGCTCCGTTTCCGATCACAGCGACTCGCTTTCCTTTCGGGTCAAACGAAGGATCCCAATTAGACACGTGTCGTAACACGCCTTGATACGTGTCCATGCCGGGGTAGGTCGGCATCTTCCACGCATTGAAACGACCGATTGCAGTCAGAAGGAAGTCGAATTCGTCTTCATAATGCTCGCCCTTTGCTAGGTCCTTCGAAGTGACGGTCCAAACGTGCTTTTTCGGGTTCCACTCAGCGCAGGTGACCTCGTGGCGGAGCTTGGTCTTCTCATATAGATTGTATTTCCTGGCTAGACTTTGCCAATACTCACAAATCTCTCTTCCCCGAGCAAATTTCTCTGACCACTGCGTATTCGGGTCAAAAGTGCATTGGTAGACGTGGGCGGGAACGTCACATCTGACACCCGGATACACATTCTCGTACCAGGTGCCCCCCTCAAGTCACGTTAGCCTCAGAAGCTTGTCGCCATCAAAGCACTCACCATGTCAGCGTTCTTCTCAAATATGGTCAGCTCAATGCCAGGCACTTTAGCTGGGAGCAAGACACCAGCCGATATACCGGCAAGCCCAGCGCCAACAACTGCCACCTTGAGTGACCGCGGCTCATCGATGAACCTGTCCAGCAACTCCAGTTTGGGGCACGCATACGGACTGTCGAAGCCAGATTTTGGGTCGACGTCCATTCTCTCTGAGTGCGTTGGCGATGAAAATACCGTGCACGGAAAATTGCAGCAGCAGTAAGGGTCCGTTGTTCCTGGTCGCTGTTCAACAAGTGCGATGGATATCAGAGCTTTGGGAGAATGTAGTAGGAGTATCCTCGAGGGGCTTCTGTGCCCGAAGACCGTCCATTTACTGCGTGTCTCGTTTGACCCCGCCACATGCTGCTCGGTTCAGAGTTGCCACATGAGATACAAAATAATGAGACCTAGCTTTGTACAGCCAAGTGGGGTTGGGCGGAATGCGTCATATCCTGGAATTTCTGGACATCCTTGTCATTCTTGCAGGGTGAATCATCAGTGCAATGAAGACAATGAGCATCATGCCATTTGTCCCTACTATGCTAAGGGTTTCTTCCTCTGCTGTAAGATGCCTGAGGCAAACGGCGGCCAGCACTTACGATCACAGCTCAATGGTCATACTGGCATTGGTCAAGTTCAGAACCGCTACAAATCTGGGGCGGAGCAGCAGAATCTATATGGGTCCTGTTCCATCATGCTATGGAGCGCCAAAGCTACCATGATTCGTACTCTTGGGTGAGGTACGACAACACCTCCGCTGTCGGCAGTCACGGACGTCTGACTATAATTTGTATTGGCCAAACCATCCGCTTGTATCAGCTTTTGGTGTTCTCTCGTTCTCTGACATTTGTCAGAAATTGGTGTTGCTTTGTGTGAGGTGAAATGCCTCGATTGAACCCATCAGCAAGCTCAATGCCGCCCCAATTATCGCACAATGCATCAACTGATGGCTAGCCCCGAAGATATCAAATGTGCCTGACCAATAGCGCTCTGGGAATCGCGTGACATAGACAGTGGCACCTGCGAGGTTGAAAGAGTGCGTCACTACGATTGCCCAGATTGGAAATCTCTGTGATTGACCGGCAACTCCGTTGACAAGCAAGCTGTGCACTATTGGCGCCAGCGTTGACATTCCCAGTCCTGCGAATACCCCAACCCGCACACTTTGATGATTGGGCTTTTGGAAGGTTGGACTCAGAGTCACAATGCTAGCGAGTAGACCCAAGAATGTTATCACGGCCCAGTAGTTTCGCTGCAGGTTGGTATCGCCTCTGAAAGTGTAGTAGATCTGTGGTGCGGTTGTGCAGAGCACAAGGAAAATAATGCCCTGGAAGTCGAATGCCCGTGCCGTGTCGTATGCATGTCGACTATGACATGCGAAGGTGTGGAAGGCCGCCGATAGAGTGAAGCAGGTAGCGACGCCAGTCATGAAGATGCCGATGGCCAGAATATCTCCGTTCGATCGCGATGCAGAGACTGAGTCAAGAGACGAGTAAAGGAGAACCGCGAGTATGACGAAAAGGATCGCACCTAGGAGGTGTGAGAAGATGTTGACTGCACTCGGTGAGCTGACTTCCTTGACGCCGAATTGCCACCCCGGTTTGAGCGGATCAACCCAAGCTTGCAATAGTCACCTACCACTTTCGTTATGAAGATAGAACCAACTGCGAAAGCACTGCTCGATCGAAGGTGCGGGCTTTCGATGACCACTTCGAATGAGTTCCCCGTCCAGCTTTTGCCAATCCGCAAGTTCCTCAAAAGACAAAAGCTTGCACCCAGAGTCCACTTTGGCTTTGGCCGGCCGCCCCATCTCGTTCAAGCTGAGTTTTAACAATATAATCGGACACAAGGCTTCTGTTATCGTCGTTTTTTGGTTTGCAGTCTTGGCGGTTTGTTGCTTTATGGGGTGTTCGTAATCTTGTGCAACATGGGGACATCAGAACCCATGGGCAGCGATACAAGAGGTAGGCTGATCGCGAACCTCCGTTGCTCGGACCCTGTTCCGCTTTCGATAGTGGCTACGAGAGCATCGCAAATACCTGGCCGAGAAAGAGCGAACAATGATAACCCAAGTCCACGCCACGAGATGTGGTGACACATTTACCTCCTGTCGCAGGGATGTTTTTTGCACACCTCCACTTCGCGTTCCGGTGTACCAAATTTGACGCGTTGGCACTTTACCCAAAAGAGAAGAGAGGTTATCGATCGTCAGAGGCTGATCAACGTGCGGAAGCTAAGACAGAAAAAAACAAGACCAAGGTGCTGAAAAGGAGGGGGGTGGGGGGGGGTTGCATAAAACATGCTTGCGACACTGTACTTTTGCTCGATCGGCCAAAGTATCCTGTGTCTACTATTGAGGAAGGTCCTCGATTGAAACCACGTCACCCCTTCCGACTTACGATATTGTTGAAAGTCCCTGACATCGCATGTGATTATGCAGCAAGAGACTGCGGCTCTTCAGCACGATGAAAATCCCTCGTAGTCACGCCAATTTTTCAGGTCAGGTCGAAAGTCTATCGAAGCAGATCAAAGGAATCAGCCTGAACTACCAAGCTCATCTTTTCACCTACAACTTGAGTTTTAATACAGGAAACTTCGGCATATGCCCTTGCCGGAAATCTTGCAATCTACTCTGAGCAGTCGTCAACTCGAAGTCGACTTGCTCATCAAGGCTCGCGTCAAAGTTTGAAACAGCTGGAGACCACTTGAGCAATTTCCTAGCTCTCGAAGCTCTGCTGCGAGCATTGCTGCTTATAGATCCCGGTCCGAGGCTGCCAGTCAATCTTCGGGCCTCAGTCAGACCGATCAAGTCAACCTCGTCACTCGGAATAATCCCCAGGTTGAACAAACGCTGGGCTAACCGTCTGCCAACGTAGCCCCACGACATCTCTCCGTTCTCAGCAAAATAGTAGCCGTTTCGACCCCAGGCGGCAATTCCCCCGCCGGCAGCAGCTTCCTCCGCAGCCCGCAGGTAGAGTTGCGAGAGATCCGTGATGTGAACATATCCCCACCGACCCTCTCCTCGCCCAACTCGAAACTCGCGGCCTCGCTGCCTGAGCAGGTCTATCAGAATCGGGATCTGGATTGAACGCTTATTTCCGGGACCGCGGCCAACACCAAGAATGACTGGAGGAACAATCACTGCGGCCTTGACGTTTGGGTGGTCGGCGCCGGAGTTAAGCACAATTTTCTCGACCGGACGATGCAGCACGCTCTCTGGCCAAGCATTAATCACATCAATATCATCAATGTCGTCCCATACTTTTGGGTTGAGATCGCCGGCTTGAATATTGTTGCTGCGATCACTATGCATGAGATTTGCAGTGCCGCTAGTGTGGATCCAGAAGCGGATCTGGCTGTCGCTTCTAATGGCATCCCTAATAGCTTGGGCTGAAGCATGATCGTCGGAGCTAGCGAATGTCATGATGATATCTGCTGATAAGGCTTCGCGTTTGATCAGGTCCGTATCGCTCAAGTCGCCAACCACGATCCGGACAGTTGGATAGCTAACGACAAAGTTCATAATTCGTTCAGGGTCTCTGACAAGGAACGAGTACTGCCAATCTGGATGGGCCTCCAAGATGACAGCCAGGGCGTCGCCCCCAACATAGCCAGTCACGCCAGTGACGAACACCCTGGGAGTCTGCATGTCGGGCGCCGCTGGTGGAGGGTGGACTGAGAGCGGAGGGTGGACTGAGAGTGCTGCCAGGACTGGAGTGCCACATAGGCGTTGTGTCGGCCGCGCTTGTCTTTGCAATAGTTTCTAAGAGTGATTTTCTCACGGCTCGAGCTATATCACCACCTCGACGAACGTGATCCGGGTAATTTCGGGGGCCATGGTCGCAAAATCATGAACTAGCGTGATCATCCGGACACCGGTCGATCACTGAGCAATGCGATAATCCCAACCGAATTGCGTCCATGTGTTCTGGGCCCGTGTGCATGCATGGCTTTCCGTCCTCGCGTAGTAGCAAGTTGTACCCATATCGAAGTATGAACAGCCTCTGGCAACACCCATGTGCCAGTCGTCTGTCCAGTCCAGTCAGCTGGGCGAAGTCAGTTGACCCCGCTCGTCACCGTCATGGCTTTCTAGTAGTCAATTAGCTGATGATCTTCCGTGCCAGGGACTTGCCAGGGTATTCCCCAAAGCCGTTGAACAGGAATGTTCTGAAGCCGGAGCTTTATCCGAAACGCGCAGGCAGATGGGAACAAGCCGGCCAACCACGGCGCGAGTCAATGCGTAGGTTCAAGCGCGTGCAGTCGCAAAATTGAATTGATAGAAGGCCAAGTTGCATAGTGTCGCCTAGAGTTTTTTGGTGCACCGGCGTAACCTTTTCGGAATCAGCTCCCGCACGATAAACGGTCTCTTACGATTGGTGACCTGTCTTCTCTCTTACGTAAAGCGTTGACGCGTCAGGTCGAGGTGCTGGTACGCTAACAAGGCGATGGAGGTGCACGAAAAACGCGCAGACGGGTGGAGGGCTCTTCGGTGGTCCAAACTGCCGTCTTCACTTGATGCCTCATGCAAGGGCGAGGCTTGCATCTACAGTGTCGCAAGCATGTCTTCTGCACACCCCCTTCAGCAACTTGGTGTCGCTTGTTTTGATTTAGCTCCCGCACGTTGATCCGTCTCTCACGATTGGCCACCTCTCTTCTCCGTCAGGTAAAGCGTCAACGCGTCAAACCTGGTACACGGGAAGCGTGATGGAGGTGTGCAGAAAACATCCCTGCGACACTGTACCGCTCATCTCGAGCGATGCCAAGCTGCGGGATGCCCGCACGCTTAATCGCATCGCCATTTGGAAGCCGCCCGTGAAGAAGACTAGCCTTCTTTTCCTTGCTGCTGGCGTTGCCCCGAAAGCTGTTCCAAGGAAATGCCGACGACCGAGAACGTACATCTACATGCCAAATCGCAGCTTCCAGCATCTGACTTGAGTCAACGAATGAGGGTCGTCCTCAGGTCGTGATTTGATCCGAGCTGAGCCAGCGGAAGAGATGCCATTCTGCAGAGCTATTCTCGCCATTCCAAAGGATGCGTAGATTTGCACATATATATACAGGTGCAGACCATGCTGATATCGTTTTCGGTTAGCATCGATACACACGCCTTCAGTTCACGGCATGGAGGTCGGAAAACAATCCACGCCGGGGCTCAAGCAGCTTCGAGACGCCATTCCCAAACACTGCTTTCACCCTTCGAATCTGGATTCTCTAGCATACATCGTTCAGGATGTGTCGCTCAGCATAGGACTGGCAGTCCTGGCCCTTGGCATCAATTCACTTTCGGATGATATGACCAGGTGGATCCTATGGACTGTGTATGGAGTTCTCCAAGGAATGATCTTCACCGGCATCTGGATCCTCGCCCACGAATGCGGCCACCAAGCGCTCTTCACTAACAGGCTAACCAACGATTCCCTCGGCTTCGTTTTGCACAGCCTACTCCTTGTGCCATATTTCTCTTGGAAGTACAGTCACAGCCTCCATCATCGATATGCCAACCACATGGAGAAGGACACAGCATTCGTCCCGTTTCGGAAAGACGAGAACAAGCTTTGGCCAAGATTCCTTAAAAGCGTGCACGTCGCCGAAGATGCACCTGCGCTGAACTTTGTCATGCTCGTCGCCCACCAACTGCTCGGATGGCCAGCATACATACTGTTCAACAGCTCTGCCGGAGCCAAGAGTCTGCAGCGTGGCGATCGGCAGACTTCCAAGCGTCAGAGCCATCTTGATCCGCAGGGGGACATTTTCACTACGCAACAGTTGCCGTTCGTGCTGCTGAGTGACATCGGCTTGGCTGCGGTCTTTTCAGGGCTCTATTTTTTGGGATCCAAGGTTGGCTTTGGAACTTTGATGCTACTATACGGCATTCCCTACCTCTGGGCGAACAACTGGATTGGTACGTATCTCCGTCCGATGTGAACTGAGCAAACATCTTACGTGCAACAGTCGCGATAACTTATCTCCACCACACCCATCCATCGGCACCTCATTTTGAAGCAGAAAGCTGGACTTTTCGTGATGGTGCTTTATCGACGATCGATCGGGACTTTGGTTTCATCGGCAAACACCTGTTCCACGGCATCATTGAATTCCATGTGATCCACCATCTCTTCACGTAAGTATTTTGACACCATACCTGGTCATATCAGCAAAGGCTAATCTTGTTGGCAGGCGCATTCCCTTTTACCATGCCGAAGAAGCTACCCAAGCGATCAGCGAACTGCTGGGGGACAAGTACCTGTGTGTCAAAACCCCGTTCTGGAAGGATCTTTGGGCGACGTTCACCTCGTGTCGATATGTGGAAGCGTCCGAGCAATCCCGAGCCGTTCTCGTCTGGTCAGGGAGTTGAACATGGTCGTGTGGGACGCGTAATGCGAGTCACGAGAAGCGCGCTAGCGGATTATCGTCCGTGGTTCGAGCAGGGTTGCAAGGCGAGTGCTTCGTTAGTGTGCACGTGGTCCGGTGTCTCCTAATCTAATTTGGGATTAGCTTGGCAAACTTGGCAGGTGCGGGCTGAGCTCACGCTGTTTGTGGCATTTAACTCGCGCCACTGAAGCTTCCTCCACAATACAGTGCTTTTCATGCTAGCTTCATGCAGTGGTGGGAAATCTACTGCTTCTGCTGCAAATATCAAAGAAACTTGCCAACATCCGCACATTTGCTGACTTGATGCCATGACAACACTTGCCAGTGGCAGACGGGCAACGCCGTTGACGCCTGACGATCAGTTCCTTTCGCGAACATGGCGCTACCACCATCCACAACCTCTCGTCTCAATGTGACTCAATTACACTTCACACGTCACACCGTTGGCGATCCACTCGTTAGGAGGTGATCACTACGCGTCAAATCACCGCAGGAGTCGCCGGAAGATGGTCGGTTCACGTAGCAAGCGCTGCTTTAGAATTTTCGGTCGAACCGAGCTCAAGAGGGTGGGGGAAGATTTTTCAATAATGTGTGCCCAAGGCACTCTGCAGTAACATCGTCGAAAAGTATGTCCCTCTGGTACGGTAGCGGCTTCATGTTGTTCTGTGCTCCTGAAAAGTAATTTTGAACGTAACCATGTCTCCTACATGTGATGCTGCGGTCTCGATGCCAATTCTTTCAATCTCAGTACCATTGCAGGCCATCCTAGCTCCCCACCCCCTCCTCTCAGGCATGAATTTTCTGACTCTATGATGCATCTGAGGCAGATGGGAACACGCACGTTGGGCAATAACCCCGCATCACACGGTCCCTCAGTGCGGAGGCCCTTTAGACCCAGTTCCAAAGGCCGAATCAGCACTGATATCGCAACTCAGTATCCAGCCGGGAAGGTAGGGGTCTCATTTACGGTTTATCCGTCTCCATCGCCAGTAAAGCTAATTTCCTTGCTTGAGACGGGGATTCTGGGATGAGTTCGACAGGTTCGTTCACACTAGAAGCGTGGAAAAACAAGTGAGCCACGAGATACCTTAAGGGAGAGATATCTGGCTCTGGTTCTTGGACTGAAAATCAGTTCCCTTCACTGTTTGACTCCATTTCTTCATACTCACAAGAACTTTTACTCTCTAACCACCAACATGGACGATCCAACATTCCTTGTTGCAAACAACCTTGGGATCAACAGCACGTTTCCTCGCGAAGTCCCGTTCGTCGATAAGCTAAAGCATCTCAAACTTGCGCATATCGCTCCTTTGGGGCTGGGTCTGCTCCTTGTCTTTCTGTACGTCAACGCAGGACTGCGTGCATGGAAATCTCCTTTGAGCAAGATTCCCGGCCCGTGGTATGCGCCGCTCACCACGCTCCATCTCCGTTGGGGTTTCGCCCAAGGCACGATTTGGAGGTACGTCGAACGCAAGCACAAGAAGCATGGCGACATTATCAGACTCGGACCCCGTCAGATTTGGGTCTCCGGTAAGGACGCCGTCAGGGATATCCTGGTTAAGACGGATTTGCCAAAAGTGAGCATGTATGCGGAAATCTCCAGAGATAGGAACAGCCCTGGGCTATTTGGCGAAATGTGAGTTTCACTCATTTTGCACTATAGTCGAGACTCGCCTCGCTGACAGAACTGCCAAAGTCGGATGGGCCCGCACAAGAACTTGAAGCGCTTCCTGTCCCCTGCCTTCACCGTTGGTTCGGTGGACGAACTGGATCAATTTTTCAAGGCTTGTGTTGCTGGGCTGCTCAAGAATTATTACCGGGAAATCGACCGCCAGGAGGAGAGTGGGAAAGGGGTCGTATTGAAGACCGATCTGATGAGAGATCTTCACTGTCTCGCTTTGGACATGTGAGTGCCTTGTTTGGGAAATCTGAGATGGTAGAGTCTACTGACACGTATACAGTATGGGTGAAAGTTCTTTCGGAAAGGGCTTTGGTCAAATCGACCATATATTTGATCCTTCAATGATCAAGACCGATCGCGATCGTGCCTGGTCTAAGATCCCCAATGCCATCTTCGACGGACAAGTCAATCGCTATCGAGTGGGTTACGCCTGTGCGACGATGTGCAGGACCGTGATGCTGACGAGTCCAGTTTGTCTTTATCAAGCGCTTTTTGCGAAGTATTGGGTGGGACATTCAGTTTGATTGGGCATCAGACATGATCTCGGTAAGTTGACAACAAAGACCTTTACTTTCCCCCACAACTGACAATGATCCGAGGCCATCTCCACTCTCATTGACGATCGAGCTGCCGAGGACGAGAAGCAGAGGAGCGAGCGCCGTGCCGACATCTTGAACCATATGTTGACCGAAGGCAACCGCCCAGACACCGGCGAACGCATGAACAATCGGGAGATTATCGACCAAATGGCAGAATTACTCCTTGCAGGCTCGGAGACCACCTCAGGTTAGTACGCTGATTGTGCGATCACGGCGGCTGTGACATGCTGACAACGATCCAGGCACCATCGGCTTCCTCTTCCTCGAACTTGCACGCAACCCAGCTGTGCGAAAGAAGCTCCTCGCCTCGTTGCCCGTCCTTGGACCCGATGACACAATCCTCGATAGCAAGACCGTCCGTGAATCGCCCCAATTTGAGTACTTGGAGGCATGCATCAAGGAAAACCTCCGCATGCATCCCATCGCATCGGAGATGGGGCGCCGCACCCTCGCAGACAGTCACCAGTTTGGCGAATACTACATCCCGCCTTACACTGTTGTCTCCGCTTCTTACAGGAATCTTCACCGCGACGAGAAGTATTGGCCGCAGCCGATGCGCTTCTGGCCTGAGCGGTGGCTTGAAGGTGAGGCACGCGGCGACGCACCGAAGCCTGAGTGAGTACCCACATTTTGATTGTTGTTCTCGGAATATGGCAAAACTGACGTGAGACCAGCATGGATGCCTACTACCCGTTCTCTGGAGGACGCCATGCATGTATTGGCAAGAAGTAAGTTGCACAACCTGGATGTTCCGTATCGCGATGATTGCTCACAAGTTTAGCTTCGCATATGCCGAGATTCGTACCGCGTCTGCAAATATACTCTCGCGCTTCGATGTTGAGAGAGCCGATGATAAGAAGCTCGACGTCAGGCAGTACATCACCATGCAGTTCCACGATGGTCAATGGAATACATTCCTGACCCCCAGATGGAAGCATGCGTGAGCAGTCGATCGTAACATCCTTTTCTAGGTAGAGGTGGCAAACAGCTTCGTAGTCGGTGATCAGTGGTCTTGGTGCAATTTCTGATTGGCAATAGGCTCACCAAGGAAATTAAATTGGAAGCGAAGAATGCTTAGGAATGGTCTCTTGCTTGCTCCAAGCGGTGTTGAGAGTTGTTGGAATCCCATCCAATGGGACTGATATGTTTCGAAGAGTACAACGAAACCAAATAGGCTACACTACTGAGATGACGTTATGAACTGCACCCTGAAGTGAAATCGGGCGTCAAGTGATCCCATCATTCGTGGAGAGAAGGACAATCCTGCTGGTGCCAAAGATACGACATAAATAGTACAAGGCATCCGGCTGTACTCGTTACTCTTGAGTCCCTTCTTTTACCCCTCGCTGCACAACAAATACGAGAGGACAATAACAATGCCGAGTCCAGAGGAACAAATCCAACAAACTCGGGAAACTTCTTCCATAATCCAGGAACTGCTGCAGGAGCCGCAAAATAACGTCAAGCAGCACCGGCAAGTCTTCGAGATCTCTGGCACGGGGGCGGAGAGCAACTTTACCGTCTCCCAGCTAGCCAACAGCCAGTGCTTCGCGGCCCCGCCCTTGACGCTCACGTCGACTCGCGCGCGGACGGCAATCACCGTGCACTACATCGGCCCAGGCATGACGGGACACGCTGGTCTCGTGCACGGCGGCGTGATTGCGACCATTTTCGACGAGTGTGGTGGACAGGCGGCGGTGACGCATTTCAGGGCTCTGGCGGCGGACGAGGGTAAGTTGCTGCCCCGATTGCTCGAGACGCCGACGCGGAGAGGAGAGATTGAACATGATTGCTGATCGTGTTGGTGTGCTGCCAACTAGTAGGGAAGAGTGACAATTTCGAGAGCCAGGCTCTGAAGGGCGTCTTGGCGGTGACGGCTCAGCTTGCGGTCAACTTTAGGAATCCAGCAAGAGCGGATGCGATCGTGGTAACGCGCGCGCTTGTGGAGCAGGAGAAGAGTTCGCCGCGGAAGGCCGCCGTCAGCGTCCGCATGTGGCAAGGTGATGCTCACAATGCACAAGAGAGTTTTCTGGTTGCTGAGGGTACTGGACTTTACATCAGGCCAAGGGCAAATGCTTGAGGTCAAGCCATCGAGAGCTTTGCCGCAGTTCTGAAGGCTGCATCAATTGCGAATGCCACAGATCGGAACCCATCTGCAACTACTTACTGCTAGCGCAACGGCATGACTGCCAGCGAGTAAGACAATCGTCGTCTGATGCCTCATTGTGTCGTTGACATAAGGAATCGTCCAATGGCCCGGCCTGCCCGCATCTTGTCGGCTAAATCTGGGTCTGGCAACAAATCCCTCAATTTCAGGCTAATTGATATCCCTCACGTCTTCAACACTCTAGTGTACGAAATGTTTGCATTGCCACTGTATCACGCCTTCACCGGTTTGTACCTGCAACCTCTGACCGCCAGCCTCCGACCCAAATCTCGTTATGGACGCCACCATGTCCACGTACACCTCTTATGCCGAAGCATGTGAAAATCCTGGAGGTTACAGGCGCAGCGATCGGTAGCCGTCGCACTCCACCACTACATCAATTTTCATATTTCGGAAAAGGTGAGCCAACGCTGCTGCTGCTGCTGATCAAACGTGGGGAGGGGGGCGGCCAATGAGGGGTCATGAAGTTCACTGTCAGCTGCAGTGCCATGAACCGAAACATCACTGGCATAGAAGTCCCCCTTGGCAACGCCATTCTCTTCTTGACTGCTCTTGCCGCGAACCTGTTTCCCAAGATCGACATCTCCGGGAGTCAGACGCCGTCCGGCATCTACTGCACGCCTTGGGTATGCTCGAGCATAGATCTCCCAACTGCCCTTAATGGCCACAGGGTTGTAGACGAGCACGTGTATCGGGGTTCGTACCATGTACGAAGAACACGCACCTTGATCCAATCAGGAAAACACTTACCTAAGCAACGATACACGTGACATTACTCAATCAACTCGGCCTCGGGGGGGAGGCTTGGCAATTGAGTACATTGGGAAACAACTATATTCAGTTGACTTAATGGAGCTCAGAACTCCCCCAGTTGGGTAAGGGAAACAGGAATATGTCATCTGAATATTATAGAAGACTAGATAGCATATATACGAGGAGTAACTCCCACTGAATTCCTCTCCTCGTGTTCAACTTATTGTCACGGACAAAGGAAAGACCGATCAGACGTCAGGGACGCTGA